>BLKR01001390.1:0-296828 GCA_011170035.1 Teleogryllus occipitalis
TCACAAAATATGAGCGTGCAATACAAGTGCGGCAGAAGATTGAGGTTGCAATCGAATCATGTACGCTATGCTGTGCAAAACGCTTCCTAACGTAACGATCAAAGTAAAATATAACTAGTTCTTCGACCACTTTCAAAATTCCTTGCCATTCAGCGCCCACACGCGTTGGGGGCTAATGATCCGTGAATACTGCTTGGCTACACCGCTAGAAGTCCAGCGTGGCATCCATCTCCTTGCATCGCCCTGCGTGGGAGGCCGCGGAAGGCCGTTGTCTGCGTGGGTTGCGGACCGCGTCGCAGAGACATCGCAGGACGCGATGAAGAACTCTTGTGTGAATGTTGTAGCAACGCCCATCCTTCAGCCGTAGTACTTAAGGGATGGGCGGCGGTGTATGTGATTTAGCACTCAAACCACTCGCCTTACACGGCTGGGGACCGAGCTTCAAATTCCGCTTCATATGCGTGGAACTTGGTGGTGCACACGGCGGATTCGTAGTGGATTTTCTCGTAGTTCTCCCGATCGGGAGAGGTGGCTCAGGGCATCAACTGATGTCACTCCAGTGACTGACTAGGAGGTCTTAGGGTTCCATTCTAGATTATAGCAGGATTTCAGGCATTGGCTAGGTAAATGAGTCGAGTCCTATCGCTGCCAGGAGGAGAATTCTAGCGCCCGACTGCTCTGATGGGTAGTTTTCCGTGTTTTTTTCCGCTCAAAACCAGGCGAATGTTGGCTCTTTACAAACGGGCCAGGGACCACGTGCGATCTTTTTTCCTCTTTCTTATCCTATCATGTCCCCTTGCATTTACTTGCACTGCACTACTGCTCATGCCGTGAGACCGGTCGGGAGCTTAGAGCTTGCTCCGGCTGGGGCGATATCCCGCTGGTGGGTGACACCTGGTTGGAGAAAAGCCCGCCAGGCGACGGTTGGTCGGCCCTGGATCTCAATTACCAGTGGGAGAATATCACCGCCTCCTCCCGAGCAAAAACATGCACCACACGTGCGGGACCTTAGCAGATAACTCTCCCGGAATCGCTAATCAATCAATCTCGGGGTTCTCCCGTTTTCCTTGCCTCACATTCTACCATTGCTACATCATTCACATCATATCTTCATTGTCATATATCCTTCGAATCATCCGACATATTCCGGCAGACCAGTCGGGAGCTTAGAGGTAGTCCCGGCTGGGGCGGCGCCCCGCTGGTGGGAGAGTCCTGGTGAGGGGGAAACCCCGATAGCCGACGGTAGGTCGGCGCCGGATCTTACCTTACAGCGCGGGAAGATCACCGCCATCTCCCGAGGAAAAAGCATGCACTACACTTACTGGAGTAATGACCTAAGCTGTTGAATCATTAAGCAAGCAACCAACCAATCGAATCATCCGTACATTGAACATCTAGCCGACTTGGACACTGGCATCATCATAATGAAAACAAGAAAGACTGTTCGCAGCTCTCTACCAGTTGAATGATTTGAAGTGTGCAGACACAATGTCTCATAGCCTGAAGTGATTTTTTTGTGTACATGTTTGTGATGATATCTCTGCAACAGCTGTCAGTAGCTTAGGGAACAGTTGTGTTGAGCACCTCACGGATGAATGATGTTCGTGGACCACTGCCGTCCACCGCTTGCTTTTGTAGAATGAGTCACAGTCGCTTAAAACCCACGCCGATTTTCTTCGCGAGCGTTAGCGTTTGGGTGTGTGCTACCAGTGATGTTTTAGTACCCACTCCCGTGCGTCTCAACATTTCAAATCCTGTAATGTTGCGATCTCGGAGGTAATTAATCCATCTCCTACTCCTATAGTGAATATCCTCTTAAGGGTCCTCGTAGTGATTGTTTATAGAAAAATAATGTTGATGTTTATACTGGGGAAGGCATAATGACATTGTATTTCTTTAGGAAGTGAGAAAACCGTCTCTGATTACAATGTTGCCGTAATTCACAAAAGGTGTCCTCATCTACTGATATTAGCATAAAAGCCTCGATGCTCACAACTCTCAGGTACTGCGCTCGTGGTAAATGTGATTTGTGAAGTAAATTACGAGCAAATGTTTCGTCTATAAGTAGGTGTGGAATTATCTGTTTCCTACTGTAACTGTTACTGTTGTAGATTGATTGAACGCACACGTCGAACACGTTGCAGTGCGATAAAGCATGAGAGCTTCGGGCAACTTAAATTTTTGATTTTGGAGACTCCTTTTGGGTGACAATATTCTCCTTTCCTTCCAGCTCGTGACATTGAAGTGTCACTGTATTTAAATCGCAGTATGCTTTCATGTTTAAATACCATGCACAAGGTATTTTGGTATTAAGTGTTGCTACACATTTTTCGCATTCTCACGAACACTTCATAAGATAATCAATCTTAATACAATCTTGCAATGACACGGCATTTCAGTGATTATGCTATTTAAGCGAACATTTACCTGTAAGAAAGGATTTTATATGCAGAATTGTACTATTTTGTGGTCTCGTACAACCTCATATCATTTGGATTCATTTTTTTTATAGTCAGATTTAAATATACCATCTCGTCAAGATCAGTCCGAACGGTTGTTCAGTCAATATTAGTCTGAACTAAGCTTCCGATTCGATGAAAGTATCCCCCTTCCTTTCAACTCCTGACTTCGAAGCGGCACTATATTTCATTCAGACAGAACTCTTCCTGTTCACTTTTTCAGACATTACTATCGGAAAACTTGCGATTCCATTGTAGAAACCAGTGTGTTCTATTTGATCTTGTTTGCACATTCATTTGAAGTTTTTTTGTTGGCTTTTTGATGAACGATGGAGATGTTTTAATATTGCAAAATTACAATCACAAAAAAAAGAAAGAAAGAGAAGAAAGCGTTCAAAAACGGTTACAAAAAAAGCAAAAATACTTTTGCTTTAAATGAAAGTATGAAATTTTACATCATAAAAACTTTTAATAAAATATACTTAGTATACAAGAGTCACATAGTATTGTAGATAATGAAATCTTTCAATTTATTTCTCATTTCGAGCTTTTTAAATAAAATAATTTCATTTATGTTCTTCAGTAAGCATTAGTATTTTGTTTCTTTTTCTCCCAGGAAACCCCGTATTTACAAACGTCAGTGAGTGACTTGAAAGAAATCGAATGCTTTCGTTATTAGTGTCTGGAGATATTTCTGGATGTTTCGTCCGTTCTTCGGCGCAGGTGCTTCTTATCATCGTCGACCTCCTTTTTCTGCCGCCTCCTTCGTCTCAGATACGACGAGCCTTGTCTTGCTGATGCTCGTATCGCTACCCCCTAATATCAAAAGAGCAAATGTTCTGTATTTTTATTCACACGTAAATCACTCATGTTTGGGGGCGATTTGTGCCAAATTTAATTATTTTAGTAGTTGAAATATCCCTGAACTTGCGTATAGAAGTTTGTGTATTACAGAACGTAATTTGTCATAACGTTCATTAATGTTTTAGTTTAAAATATCGCCAGAAAATAAAATCTTGACTAAAATAATATTCTTAAATTTATCTGTAGTAATGCAAATTGATTTCATTCGCAAGTTAAGGAGAAAAACGAAGGGTTTTATAAGATTTTTCATGATTAATCATGAATTCAAATGATTCATGTGATACAAAATCACATCAAAAATGAAGCAAAATAAAGTAAATAGTGAAGCAAAATAAAGTAAATAGTGAAGCAAAATAAAGTAAATAGTGAAGCAAAATACAGTAAATAGTGAAGCAAAATACAGTAAATAGTGAAGCAAAATATAGTAAATAGTGAAGCAAAATACAGTAAATAGTGAAGCAAAATACAGTAAATAGTGAAGCAAAATACAGTAAATAGTGAAGCAAAATACAGTAAATAGTGAAGCAAAATACAGTAAATAGTGAAGCAAAATAAAGTACATAGTGAAGCAAAATAAAGTACACAGTGGAGCAAAATAAAGTACATAGTGAAGCAAAATAAAGTACATAGTGAAGCAAAATAAAGTACATAGTGGAGCAAAATAAAGTACATAGTGAAGCAAAATAAAGTAAAAGTACAAAAAGTTTCCGAAAGTAGTTCGTGGCAGCATAAACACTCAACTTGTGGCTCATCGTTCGGAGCGGGTATCTTCGTTCATAATGTCCAAGCGTGCTTTCCTCGTGTGCGTGTTTGCCGTCGCCTCGGAATCCAGGATCAAGACACCATTACCCGCGCCCCCGCGTCACGTGACACGCTCCTGCGTTTATTTTCGGAGCAACGGCCGGCCGGCAATTTGTTTCGCGGGAGACGGCGTCGCCTCCGCCGCCGGAACAATAGACGTAATGAAGTTGCACGAGCTCCCCTCCCCTTATAATGGGTGAACTACCGTGGACGTCACGGTCCAAGACGAAGAAGCTTTGGTGAGAGTGGGTTTATTCGCGTGCAGGGCCCGGATCCGAGTGGGATACATATTATGCATTATTTTCGTTTGTTGGCAAGCCTGGACTGAATTTATGAACTGGCTGACGTGTCATGGGTTTCAGAATAATCCAGCTGGAGTGTAGTGTTTGAAAGTTTTGCGAACGACAGATGAAATTCAGTCGGGCATTAAATATGGTATCAAAAACGTCTGGAAGATTGTCCGTTAATGATGTTTTATGCTGTAACACGAGGTTATAGATTCAGCAGTTATTTTAAGAAGGGTACTAAAACCAATCCTGTTCAGTATTTTTAAGTATTTTTTTGCACCCCCACGATTGTATATAAAGATACTTTACGATTATCGACTTTTGTGCAAACGACATTTTATGAAACTACTCAACCTATTATTATTCGAGGATGTACAGGAAGTCCCACCAACTATGGGCCACTTCCATAACTTTTAAACGGTTTCCGATATCGAAATACAGTTTTCGCTCAACAGTGCGGAATCATGAGGGAAGTGGGGGAAGAGAGAGTAGAGATTTTGTTTGAAATATTGTTAGTTTTCGAAATATATGTAATCATCTTTGATTTTTTAAATAGAATCATATAATTTTCTCACCAGCAATAGATATATCATAAAAAGAGAAATGCAGTGATGTAATCCAGTGTAATATTTTGATAGTATTTTTTGTATAAAATTATCTTTTTTACATGGTATTTTAAATTAAACGTGCAATTTTTCCTGTAGCAATCGTTGCAACTGTCGCTTTTGGAGAAGTCCGCTTTTGCTGCACTTTTGTGCCGGAGCCGCAAAGGCAGCCTTCCTCAAAGGCGACAGTTGTACGAGTTGCTACAGGAAATACTCAATATATTAACCAAACATTAATGCATTTTACATCATTGCATTCATCTATTTATGATCTATATAATGCTAGTGAGAAAAGTAAATTGTTCCATTTAAAAAATCAAATATTATTAAATTCCACGACAACTAAAAATATTTGGAGTAATATCTCTACGGCATATTACTCGTACTTGTCTCATGATTTGGCGTTGTTATGCGAAAACTGAATTTCGATATCGAAAACTGTTTAGAAGTTATGCGGGTCGCCCAGTTGGTGGGACTCCCTATATACCACGTGTATTATTATTGGCTTTGCGGTGACTTGTTGGCATTTAAAATGGAAATAATTATAAATGTTGTCATTGCCAACAATGTTATAGGCAATGACAACACATTTAATTATTTCTCCCTGCATTAAATTCAATCATCGTGTTCCAACTGTTAACTTGCTCTTAACGATAGTCGTATTTAGCCAAGTTCTCTAAAGCCACCCATTTGTCCGTTCGTTTCTGAGAGAGTGGACTATCCCGAAAATAATTTTTTCTGAAATAGCCTTTTAGAGTCGGTGTGTTGAGGATTATTTTACGTCTACGCTTGCAGCACAAATTATTTCCAAACATATTTTGCGCATTGGGCGGCTGACTGCTTAGGGTTCTGAACTCATCTTCGAATTTAATGCAATGTGTATTACGATTTCCAACAGAGGCTATTAGAAACCATCATCGCACCATATTTTAAATTCAAATTGTGTAAAATTTTCTTAGAACTTACGTTGATGTAAAATGTCCTTACTTCCACACATAAAACTTAGCACTTTACATTTATATTGTTTGAAATAACATTTTCCAGTTTATTTTCAGTATTCGATATTCTAGTTTCCTAGACTATTCTAGACAGTCTTTGTTCTTGTTATGAAGTATCTCGTGATTTGCTAAAGATTGCCCTTTTCTATATATAAAATTATATATCACTCCTGTGTTATTATATTCACAATTAATAGTTCTAAACTATAGGGTGCATATAAATATGTTGCACTATGTGAGAAATCTATTTTATTTATTTCGGATCTTCAGAAAATTAAAGGCATCTTGTGGTTTTACATCACTGAACATAATAAAATTTCTTCTAACGGCCAATTAGAATACTGACTAAAATACGAAAATGTTCACTTCATCCATTCTACGAGTATTAATGAACCTTTGATTATTCATGATTTGCATGTAGATCTTTGTTACAGCAGAGGCTCCTGAGATTCACAATTTCACCCAACTGAGCTTTGAGACTCCTGAGGTTCGCGATTTGACCCAACCGAGCTTTGAGACTCCTGAGGTTCGCGACTTGACTAAACCGAGCTTTGAGACTCCTGAGGTCCGCGATTGGACCCAATCGAGCTTTGAGACTCCTGAGGTTCGCGATTTGACCCAAACGAACTTTGAGACTCCTGAGGTCCGCAATTTGACCCAACCGAGCTTTGAGACTCCTGAGGTCCTCGATTTGACTTAACCGAGCTTGAGACTCCTGAGGTCTTCGATTTGACCCAACCGAGCTGATACTCCTGAGGTCCTCAATATGACCTAGAGAGTCTCCAAGACAGGTGTCTCTTAAAGAGACCTTGCTCTAACATAAAGCGGGGGCTTCTGAATGGCGAATTTCCACCCCGCCGCCGCGGTGTGCGTTATTCCGCGCCCACCAATGCACGTGTACTGTGTGTAGCGGCGAATCCGACCGCGGCGCGGCGCCCACTCAGAAGATTGCGGGCCGGCGGAGGTCTTCGCGCCTCGTTTGGCTAAGTGCGTTTCTGCACTGCGCCTTCGCCTCCGCCCGCGGACGCGCTGGCGGGACGCGTGCGCGATATTTCGGGATTCTTCCGCCGCTCTGCAAGAGATCTGAATGAATCACCGGCTTCCAGGGAGTAGTTCTTACGTGATGAACGCGTGAAAGGATGCGAGGGAGTTTGATATGACTGGGTGAGTCGGTGGATGAGGGAGATCTCGCGTGTCACAACTGTTCCCTGGCTCAAAATTTGCGTATTATTAGAAAAAAGAATCCCGTATCCCGAATGTGTATCTCGAATAAGAGACGAAAAAATAATCGAAAGTTTGAAATGGAAATTAAAACTAGCAGAAAGCACTCTTTTAACTGACAATGTCGGGTGGACGTTGAATTGCGAACAAGACAGATACTTCGACAAGAACATGCGAAGGCTTCTGTAAAGCTCCGTAAATATCGCAGTACAGTCGACTCCGGTTATAGTGAACTTCTGGGGACTAACATTTTTAATTCATTATATCCGAGGTTCACTATATCCGACGATGTCAAAATTAAAATTTTTGTCCATAAAGATTAATTTTATTAACATAGAGATACAGCAAAACACATTAACAGTACTTACTGAAAATTGCAATATCTTTCTTGTCCTTAAAAAAATCAATTTCTTTTCAAATGTTTGCTTCGTGCTTTATCATTACTAACTTCTCTAGATCCTTTTCCAGAATTCGTACTCTCTCCGTAATTGATTCTATATTGACCTCTGTGTGCAAGTATCGTAATGCAGTCTCGACACCCTTCAATGCCTCTTGCACTGTTGGAATTTAAGGTGCCTATGTTGAAATTTGTGGCACTGAGCCGGTATATTCTTTTCCAGGAGGGAATTAATTTCCAAGGCTTTGTATTTCCTAGGCTCACTATAACCGAGCTTTCTTATGCTTATTTGTACTGTAAGCAAAACGGGACCAGTGGTTTAAGTTCACTATAACCGAGGGTTCACTATATCGGAGTTCACTGTAACCGGAGTCGAATGTATATTTCTTTTGATTATGATAGTTGATGTGCATGTAATATGTCAGTAAACCATTTTCGTTGAAGTTATTCAGTGTCCTAATTACTATTATCCATTCAATTACTCTGTCATCCGTCCTGGCAGCGCTGTGGCTTGCGGCACAGCGCGTGAATGTGCGTTGCGCCGAGGCTGTGTGTTCGATTCCCGCGTAAGGTATTTGTTTTAAGGTGAATGTGACATCGTGGTGTGCTTTAACAGTACACCACGCAGTATCTCTGACTATCTGAATTCCAGTATCTCGGATGTGAATGGAAATGTGCACGGTGCAATGGGCTGCTTCGGCGAATGCATTTCAGAGCGTCCCTTCCTTTGGCTGGATTCACGCTCTGACGGACTGAAGAGCAGTGGCGGCTGTTGCCTCAATAATCAGATGGCTGCAGCTCCATCAAATGGCGGGATTGTACTTTCCAAAATTCAGAACCCTAATATCACTTAAACAATTCATTTAAATTAATTGTTATAAGATTGATAAAAGTCAATACTCACACATTAGTTGCATAATTTTATGCGAAGAGTCCGTTTCAGGTATATTACTCTCCCACACACTTGGTTCGGCTTTGATTTCGAATAAGCATTCCAATTTTGTTTTATTTTTGCAGGGAGATAATTGTCGTTAATACATTTCATTTATAACAAAACCGAAGTAGGTTTCGAAAATCTGGGGATCGCCCTCTAGCACTTTGCCACAAACCCTATTGTTTGGGCACGTTTTACATTACTTCATTTCGTAATCTTAATTGTTATTGCTGCCACCAGTGATACGGAAATATATTGTTTTAAAAATATATAAATTATATAAAAGTGTATATAAAAAATCTCAGTAACCTCGGACATCGCAGTAATGAAAGATCTGGAATTAACCAGTCCCTGATCACAAGCAGTAGCAACAATGAAACTTGCTAAAAATTGTTGCTCGAGAATTCCCATACCATCAAGAATTGACTCTACTTGTGTACTTTCAATAACAATGAATTCATAAAAATAAGATGCAGCTATTTCAGACGAAGACAAATTTGTTTTCCCCTGGAAGTCCTTTAGGATTGGCAGTGTCCAGCTGTATGGAATCGTAGCTGTACCATCAAGCAGGGGTATGATAGACTGCTCGCAGTGTTGACGCGTAGAGGCGCGCGGCCAGTGGTTCGCAGTGTACGTCTGGAAGAGTGACGTCACACATGGGTGCGCTGCCCGGCTTGCAACTGGACGCTAGAGAAGGGGCTCGACGGGCGCTCTTTGATTTCAAAATGATTTCCTATACTTTTGTTGCTGCAATTTATCGAATATTCAACACTATTAAATTGAAAATGCAAATACCTACATAATTATAAATATTTTGTGATCTGGAGGTTGTGCAATCGTGCAACGTAAGTATGAGTCTCCATTGTACAAGAGCTGTATTTAATATGGGCTTCCATCGACGCTAGCGTTTGAGAGCGTTGGCGGAAAGATAGGGGATAATAATGAAATAACAGTGTGGTTGTGCTTTCAATGACGACTCAGCGGGGATGAGGACGTCCGGAAGTATTGTAAAGGTGAAAACGAATAACAATAAATAACCCATATATTCATCCGTTTAGTTACTTCATTGTCAAACATTGTCATTGATTGTTTGTTAGGACATGTTTTTCAATCGATTCAGTAGTCGAATTTTTCAGGTTCTGTATCAACAACCTCCTCTTTTGCTATTTTCTTATCTTCTTCTACCCTTTTCTGACTTTAAAAGTTTCTCCTTTCTTTGCAATTCCACTTTCATCCCCTCCTCCTTCTTTAACATCCCTTTAAGGCTAACTAAAGATCGGTGCCAACGTCAATAATTCGTGCTTTGTAGTTTTTCTTCCATTTACCAATACTGATCGGTATGGTCTTGTGCTGAAAGCACTTGGCTTCGCTTTCCCTAAATCACCTGCTCGTTTTCGGCTCTTGGGCTTCTGGCTGCATTCGCCGCACGTCCAGCGCGCGGCGCCGCCTCCCGCGCAACAGGCGGGGCCTTACCCACGCACAGCCCTCGCTATGGGGCAGTGGTGGTGACGGCGGCGGCGCAGTGGTGGTGGTGGTGGTGGTGGTGGCGGCATTGGCGGCGTAGGCGGAGGCGCAGGCGTAGCGGCAATGGTGATGGTGGCGGTGATGGTTATGATGGTGGTGGTGTTGGCGGGGGCGGCGGTGGTTGTGGTGGTGGTGATGGGGGTGGCGGGGGCGGCGGTGGTGGTGGCGGCGGCAATGGCAGTGTAGGCGGAGTGCAGGCGCGGCGGCAATGGTGATGGTGGCGGTGGTGGTTATTATGGTGGTGGTGGTGGCAGGGGCGGCGGTGGTTGTGGAGGTGGTGATGGTGGTGGCGGGGGCGGCGGTGGTGGTGGCGGCGGCAGTGGCAGTGTAGGCGGAGGCGCAGGCGCAGCGGCAATGGTGATGGTGGCGGTGGTGGTGGCGATGGTGGTGGCGGGGCGGCGGTGGTTGTGGTGGTGGTGGCGGTGGTGGTGGTGGTGGCAGTGGCAGTGTAGGCGGAGGCGCAGGCGCAGCGGCAATGGTGATGGTGGCGGTGGTGGTTATGATGGTGGTGGTGGTGGCGGGGGCGGCGGTGGTTGTGGTGGTGGTGGTGATGGGGGTGGCGGAGGCGGCGGTGGTGTTGGTGTCGGCGCCGCAGTGATGGTGGCAGCGGTGGTGGCGATGGTGGTGGTGGCGGTGGCGTTAGAATGAGTGCGAGAACACGGTTTGCAACGGAGGTAGACGACATGGTGACGACTATTATGATCGACATGATATAGCTGTTGGAACGCGGACAGAACGTTGAGGGTAATGTCAGGAAGGTTCTGCGTATATGAGGATGACGAAAATGGTTACTGGATGGGAGGGGCTGTGGTGGAGGGGAAGGGGCTGAGGTGGACGGGATTGGGCTGTGGTGGACGGGATTGGGCTGAGGTGGTCGGGAGGAATCTGTGATGGACAGGAGGGGGCTGTGGCGGACGGAGATGGCGTTGGCGGGACTATTTACTGTGTGGCAATAGCGGAGGTATTGGCGTGGCGATGTAGTGTCTGCGCTTGCGGTGGTATCTGCAGCGTGCTGCCTGTGCCAGTTCTTATCGCTTCTTCCCTCGCCGCGGCTGCCGCGTGGCACAGAAAGCTCTCTCCATGGGCGCCTCCGCCCACGCTTCTCACACCCAAAGACACTGGAGCCTCTTCGGGGCTGGGAATGGCTCTTATCTGTTCGTTGGAGCTGCTCGATGTTTACAGAACTTTGATCAACGAACGTATTGAAGAAACGTACGTGGGTGGCGATAACAGGTTCTATCCTGCTTCCTCAGTGTGGAAGTAGGAACCATTCGGAGAGTTCATTTCGCAAACGAGTCGCATCATCTGTCTTTTCAAGATGTGTTTCTTGTGAATGCCCTGTTTATTTTCTTCCGTTCACAAGCAATGCATGCGCATAAAATGCAAGAGTTCAACATAGAAACGTTCTATTCTCCTAAGATTATCGTTTTAATACTTGTTACAGGCAGTATAATAGTGCTCAATTTTGATGGATATCTCAGGCTTCAATCTGATTGTTGGTTACGGTTCTTTTTCGTGCGTGTTCCCCAAGGTTTCAATTCTACCAAACATGATTTTTAAGGCCCTAATGTTCAAAAATATGTTTTTAAGCTTTATAAAAATGAGCCCTATGATATAATAGTATTCATTCTTAAGTTCGAATATTTACGTCAAACCAGTGTAAGGAGTGGCCTGCACCAACAAAAATGCTACTGAATAAATGCTCACAAAATAGTTTTCCAAAACGTAGGACGCACACTGCTAAAGAACAACAAATAAAATACTTTCATATAACTTTGCAGAAAATTAAATATTCTAACAAGAACAGTCTTTAGATTACTGCAATGATACTGTAATAATGCCAAATATATTAAATCACAGATATCATATACCAAATATATTAAAAACACACTGTTCCTGACTGGGGGCGGTAGCTCAGTGCATCAACTGATGACATTGCAGTGCCTGTGACCGGGAGGTCCTAGGTTCGAGTCCTGACGGCGGTAGGATTTTCGAAACTAGCTTTTCAGCTAGGTCGAATTCAGTCGTTGTCTGGAGGAGAATTCTAGCGGCCGGCTGCTCTGCTCTGATCGGTAGTTTTCCGTGGTTTCTCCAATCAACACCACGCGAATGCCGAAGCGGTACCCTACCAAACGGGCCAAATCTGTCCTTCCTCTTCCTTGTCCTATTCTCGCCCCTTACACACTTACACTAACATGCACTACATACCACATATTCCGGGAGTCCGGTCGGGAGCTTAGAGCCTGTCCCGGCTGGGGCGGTGTCCCGCTGGTGGGAGAGTCCTGGTTAGGGGGAACTCCACTAGCCGATGGTAGGTCGGCGCCGGATCTCGCCATCCAGCGGGGGAAGATCACCGCCATCTCCCGAGAAAAAACATGCACTACACTAACGGGACTAATGACCAAAGCAGTTGACGCGCCCGGAAACACGAAAAAATCAATCAATCACTGTTCCTGGCCCAAATGTTATCCAGTGAATAGTAATAGCACGTAGGCTCTTCCTTGGAACCTTGCTGTCGCATTAGATTAACTCTGTTAGCTGTAAAGCACTGAGTAAAATCCAATTGATAGGTGTATTTTCGGATTGGGTGGAAGAACAATGAATTATTAGCTTTTTTCAGTCCACACGGAAACATTTGATTGTTTTTCGAATTTTCCCTAGTTTCTGGATATCTAGCGAATGCGAAGATACACAATAAGTGTCTCGCATAGACGGGGGTGTTAATTTGTTTCTAAACTGGTCGCATTGGAAATTATCGAATTTACTAGATACGCACTGTAGTCTTGGGCCTAACAATTCTATGTCTACATACTACTCCACAAGTGTACATTTAATCGACCAAATACATTCGATTAAAAAAGAAGCCCGTTCCTCCAGAGAAGCATGCGTTGGCAGGGCGCGCGCGAGAAGTCTCTTTCGCGGCCAGGCTGCAGCCGCAGGTGGGGGAGGGGCGGAGAAACGGCGCACGAGCGCTGCCGAATACAGAGTGTTGAGGGGAGGGGAGGGGTGGGCGATCGCTGCGTCGGCGAGCGGGCCATCCAAAGTGCTTTCCTCGGCCGTGCGCTGCCGCCTGCAACAGCAATCGAAAGAAGAGAATTCGAAAATGCCTATATCTTTTAATAGGATTCGTTGACACTCGAACGTGGGTGTTCGGGCTCGCAACAGGCAAAGGAGGATGAAATGACGCAAAGAAATAAACATTCATCCTTTGCTTTACCTCATCACCAATAATCGACTTGTCTGTTCCAGTTCTTGTGTATTAGCTAAAATGTGGACCGAGTGTCAGTCAATTCATCTATGTGAATTGTCCCCTGATATTTATTGTGATAGAACACACGGGAAAATACTGTACATTTGACTCATATAAATCTCAAATAAAACAACAAATAAGTTTCTTTTTCACCTATATTTCGAAGATAAGTCGTACTGTTCAGTTTCTGCTAAAAGAGGATATTGTAACGTATGGCAATTTGGTTACTGGTCTTGAAGGTTTTGCGTAGGTGAACAAATACGTATATGAATAAATAAGTTCAAATCACAAATTTAAACAAACGTGCAGCTCTATTCGTTCAAATGGTTCGACCAATGTGTAGTTGGGATGGAGATCTTCTAGGAATGAAGTGGGCCATATTCAAGGAGAACTTAAACTGCGAATTACGGGTAAGTAAAGGTCACGATGTGGCGTATATTACTTCTTCATTCTCATCTCAGTTAATTAGTATATCGTATACAGGAATCGAATACCACAGACAATTTTTGTCTGTGCTAGATGTTCGGTAAAGGTGAAGGTGTGTAACGGTAAAAGTGTTCATACGGAATAAGACGAAGTGGGGAAGTATTAGCATGTCCTCGGAAATTGAGTTGACGAGTCGTAGTAAATACGAATGGTGAAACGGGGTTTTGGAATTCGTTCCTTCGCCCCTTTGGTGGTCGGTTAACACGAGTCACAGAAACGTCGGCGGGTATTACTCATGCTTTTCGAAGACTTGGGGTACTTCAACCCAGTCGTGGGGTCGCGTGCGAGACCTTGACAAAGATTTTATCGCCTGCAGTGTCAAACTAGATTTGTATGCAAATGCTGCTGCTTGTTACTTGCCGTCCTTCTGTTTGTTTCTCATCCCAGAAACGACACACACACATTTTCCTCCTAGTTTCGTTCTAAGTGAAAGATTTTGTATCGCTGCTGCAAACGTACATGTCGTGTATATAGGAAAGACTTATGCCGTATATGTAATGTAACATAGGAAATATGTTATGCTCTACCTACATATATATTTTGTGCTGTGATATATGAACACCGTTTTCCTATAACGAGATTGTGAAAACGTCTAAATAGTTTTGAAAGTTTGTGTTGCAATATTCTACAAAAACTACATTGCGTTAGTCAAAAGAGCAAGTTGACAACAACAGTGATACTATTTAACACGGTTTTCTCTCACTCTCTCGCTTCATATAAACATTTCTCTGTCTACCTGACACTATTTATTCCTTAATGATTTCTGTCTCAAATAACACTCAAAATTCAACATTTTACTTTCAATTTAAATGGAGAATTTTCAAGTCCTACCGATCATCCAATGAAGAATTGACGTAAACGCTAATGTAGGGGACTTTCCGAAAAGCATATCAAGTGCTTCTAACTGGATTCGATAATAATATCAATGCAGAAGTTGTGTGTGAAACTACATTTTCTATAGTTGCGTCATCGTTTCCTTGGATGTGCAGTGTTATACCCGACCGTATTATGTGTGCTTCTTGCTTCAACTGATAATAGAGTTATGGGGTAAATATTCGGACTGAAGGACTGGGACAAGAGTTTGGAAATCCTTGCGCGGGGCGGCTGATGTCCGTCTAGGGCTATCTCTTTCGCCGGAGCGAGCCCAGGTGCCTGGAGGCGACGGCCATTCGACAGCGATTTGCAGGGTCGCGGAGCAGCACTTGGCGAACGGCAGTCGCGGAGCAGCTTTCGAACGGCAGTCGCGTGCGCCGCTGGAGAGTGTCAAGGGATGAAACGACTCTCGTAAAGGATAAGACGGGGATGGAAGTGTTAGTTAAGAGGAGTTTCTCCAAGTGGAAATAAAAGTAAAAAGTGATGCAAGGGAATTTGGAATCAAGGCTGGAGGACACTTTCTGGAAACCATAGGACACAAGGATCACTTTCTGGAAAACATAGAAAACTGGAAAGAATTGTTAAATCAAGTTTAATCATAACCAGTGTTGAATATACCTTCCATCATATCTTATCGCTTTACTCGCTCGCGGTGCATCTGACCGGGTAGTCCTAGGTTCGGGTCCCGTTGGTGCCAGGATTTTCGACACTAGCTATGCACTGGATAGGTCGAGTTTTGCCACTGTCTGGAGGAGAATTCTACCGGCCGGCTGCTCCGATCGCTAGTTTTCCGTGATTTCTCCGATCAACACCAAGCGAATGCCGAAGTAGTACGCTAACAAACGAGCCACAGACCACACGTGATCTTTCTTTCCTTCCCCATGACCTATCCTCACACCCTTACTTACACACACACACATACAAACATACACACACACCAACAGGCACGACACTATCACACGTGCCAGGAGACCAGTCGGGAGCTTAGAGCTTGCCCCTACTGGGGCGGTGCCCCGCTGGTGGGAGATACGTGGTTAGGGAGAACCCGGCTAGCGGACGATTGGTCGGCGCTGGATTTCGTCATCCAGCGGAGGAAGATCACAGACATCCTCGAGGGAAAACGTGTAGAGACTTCAATGACATTAGTAGTTGACGCGCCCAGAATCACTAATATCCCAAACGTCAGAAATGAATAATTTTAATCTAAATTTTATATACAATTAGAATTTCAGTGTAACCACAAAGTAAAAGCCATTGGATCTCATTGATGCTCGTTCACCTGTTGTTCTCCGCTGAGGTGTCGAACCATTACGGCGCCCTTGGAGGCCGCCTCACCTCGTAACCGCTCTTAATAGCCGCACGCTGCTTGGGCGGTGGGGGGGGGGGGGCGTGGAGGGCGGTGACGTGTGCTCGCCGCGGGTGCATTCCGGCCCCCGCCGTCGATCCTCCCCTCCGCCACCTCCGCCACCCCCGCCACCCCCGCCACCCCCGCTGCCTTCTGCACGCCCCCAGCACCTCCGTCGCCTCCGTCTAATCCGCTTTCCCCACATCTCTCTCCCCACGACTCGCCCCGACTTCGCGTCATCACTACCGCCGCCAGCAGCAGCAGCACCACCACCACCACCACTCCGGCCGCCTCCGCAACCACCGTCTTCATCACAACCACCACTGGTGCCTTCTGCCCGCTATCAGCATCTCTGTTATCTCCGTTTAACCATCCCCCTCCCCCTCACTCTCCCCCTCCGCCTCCACTTCACCCTCCGCCTCGCCCTCCGCCTCCACCTCACCCTCCACCTCCACCTCACCCTCTACGTCATATTGCACCCCCACTTCACCCTCCGCCTCCACTTCACCCTCCACCACCACATCACCCTCACCCGCCACCACCACCTCCAACCCACCCTCCACTTCCACGTAACCCTCGCCCTCTACCCCACCCTCCATCACCATCACCACCAAGACAGGCTTCGCCTCCGCCTTTGCACTCCACCACCGGCTCCGTGCCGCTTCCACCGTCACGTTGCCGCCTCCATCGCCCCCTTCCCCACCTCTGTTTCCAGGCGGGGGCTCTGAGCCGATCGCATTCCTCGCACATCCCCCATCCTCCCACCCCCCCGTTCGCGATAGCAGCGCCGCGCCACGCCGCGCCCGCTGCCTCTTGGGGTTTGAACGTTTTTGCGCAACGCAGGGAGAAACCATTGTTCGATATACTTGTGCCGCAGCATTCTCCGTTCCTTATTGTATTCGGAAATGTAGTTTCGGAAACATTGACGTATGAGCAGTTTGCACCTTTAAACGCGAGGGAATTACAGCCTCTCCATGAGACCAATGATATACTATAAAATATCATTCTTATACTGTATCTATACTTATAGTGTAAGTATATACCTCTACCTCATGGCGTCTTCCCTCTCTCCCCTTTTAGTTTGTTTCTACTTCTGTTACAGTGACCATGTTTTTGTTTCTTGCTTTCATTGTTTCTGTATCGTCGATCTTTCTTCTCTCTCTCTCTCTCTCTCTCTCTCTCTCTCTCTCTCTCATTCCATTCTCCCCAGCAATGTGGCCAGCGGCAAACCGGAAGTGCGCGTGATTTACCTGCCGGCTGCCCCGCACGATTCCTCCTCGCTCGACTTGCCGCGCGCCGCGCCGCGCCGCGCCGATCTAGATTTTTCCGAGCGCACGCGGGTCGGAGGCGGCGAAGCATCGAGGAAACGTGCACTCGTCTCCCTCCCCCCCCTCCCCCCCCCTCCTCTCTCCCTTGCCCTCGAACCCACTCGATTCGGAGGCGGAATACAAATACGTTCGTTCCCAGGAATTAGGGGACTCGGCGAGAGCGAAAAAGTAAGACACTGCGTAAAATACAGTTCCGCGAATTAGAGCGGGAGGCGTGTCGGCGCCGCGCTACACGCTTAGCCGCTATTGTTTCGTTTATCTGGGCGACGCTAGATTTCCCTGAGCAGCGCGCGTTTACGGCCGGCCTCTCCCGGCCGCGTTTCCCGCGCACTCGGGGAGTTGCTTCCCCGGGATCCGCCGGCGCGCGGCGGAGAGATTACGTAGGCTCCATTTAGAGAAGATAACCTGTCAGGTGGCGGCGGTGGAGGGGGAGCTGCGAGGAAGGTGAGGTGCGGAATCGGGGGCCGTGGTGGAAGTGAAGGGGGAGATGGAAGTGGGAGCAGAAACGAAAGGTGTTGGGCGAGTCTGGCGGAGGGCACGGCGTCGGTGTGAGGTGAAGGTCAAGGAGATAATGTTGGCAGTGGCAGAGACCGTGATGGCCGAGGCTTGGGAAAGTCTTCGTGAATGTGCGACTGGTTCAGGTGGCTCAGGGCAGCAATTGATGTGCCCGCAGTTCCTCTGGTCGGGGTGTCCTGCGGTTCGAGTTCCGATGGTGACAGGATTTTCGTCTCTGCCTACATAGCTAGGTTGAATTCAGTCGTCTGGAGAATTCTAACGGCCGACTGCTCTGATCGGGAGTTTTCCGTGGTTCCTCTGATCAACACCAGACGAATGCTGAATCAGTACCCTAACAAACGGGTCATGGACCGCGCGCGATCTTTCCTTCCTCTTCCTTATCTTCTCATCACCCCTTCTTTCAACACACACCTACACTTACTTACATTACACTATCACTAGTGAAAACAGGGAAGACCAGTCGGGAGCTTATAGCATCTCCCGGCTGGTGCGATGTGCCGTTGGTGGGAAATACCTCGATGTAGAAAACTCCTCTAGCCGACGGGTAAATCGGCGATGGATCTCACCATCCAGCGGGAGATCACCGCCACCTCATGAGAAACAAACATGCACTACACTTACGGGATGAACGATCTCGGCATCAATCGGGATAGAGGTGGCTGAGTGCGCGGCGCGTCGGTGGAAGCCGGTGGTCAGAGGTAACGTTGGCTGTGGCACATGTCTTGATGACGAAGGCGAAGGCGCAGGAGAAGGCGCGGATGTGGCAATGAACGATGCTGTCCGCAGCGAAGGCTCATGCGGCTAGGAAGAGCAAGGTGGAGATGCCAGCAGCCAAGGTGTCAGAGTCATTGGCACGGTGCAACAGGCGGTAGAAGTGAGAGAGCTGGAGACTGTGAGATGAGAGGCGCTCTCAAATATTTTGCCGAAAATGGAAGGAAACGTCTTTTATTCCAGTGAAGTCGTAGGCTTCCGCGGACGGAGTCATGTGGATGATCTTGGCTGTCCGGGTGACGCCGTGTTGAAGGCTGTGTTGCCGACGTTTCGACCATCTTTTCGTGGTCTTCCTCACGGCTGCTCCTTCGACGCGACGTCACCCGGACAGCCAAGATCATCCGTCTTTTATTCCAGTTCTGTTATCTACACAGCACATTTTCAAGTGTCGAAATATCCAGTACAGTCACCTAGATCTCCATTAAAGTAAGAATGAACAGTGCCTCCTCCTCTTACTCACCACGAAGACGTTGAAAAGAATTTGGCCAGCGAGATAGTTGTTTAGGATTGTTACGACTGGTAACTCCATTTCATTTAAATGTCAAGCGTACGTAATCGTACAGTAGCTTTTGTGCTGTCATGTTTGCAGCGTTCTTTTCCTTTTCCGTATAAGTAGTAGATTTTGTTTCTTGCATACCTACTGAGTCAGAACAATTCTAGCGCATGACTATTAACAGGTTTTTTGTCCAGATTTTTCTTTCTTTTTTATTTACTAAACTATTATTAGTAGCATTGTTTTAGAAAATGAATTGTTCCCCCAATCTGGCCCGAATAAACACTCTGCGTATTCAAATCGATTCTTTTATATTTGGAGTTTACTTCAAAAACGGTCACTGGAATATTTTCAAAATTTTCTGAAGAATGACTCCAAACTTCTTCTTTCAACATTTTGCGCAGATCGAGCTAATTGCTTTGAACGTGTCATAACGCCATTTCATATATTCTTTTGGTATTTTTAAAAATTACAGAAGGTAATTTTTTGAAATGTCCCTCATGTCATTAATGTTTACAATACACCCGTTTTGACATTTAATTGCCATTATTCATACAACTTTTGCGAAACCACAAAAATGAGAAAATCAGCTCAAAATTGTGGAGTTTTAGAAAAGTTTAAATGACAACTTTTCAAAAACTGCTCTAATTTTTTCAGTATAAATTACTAAAGACCCAGGTAACACTTTTTCAGGATTTTCGGAAAGTTATATTTTCATTCTACTACTCGCGAGAGAAAAAACGTGAAAAAAATTACGTGTTAATTTCATAAAACATTTTTTCTCAGTATAAATATTACATAAAAGTAAATAAATCTATTTTGAAAACTGAAACATGCTAAAAATATTATGGTCTATTACATTTTTACTAGAATTAGTTAATTTTAATAAAATGATTAATTTCTAATTAACTTTCATTATCATTAAAGTCAAAAAACATTTATACTTTGAATGGTTGCTTCTCGTATAACGCTACCACGGAGTCTAGAGGCAGCAGGTAGAGTATAGGTAGGGGTATTGAATTACTCTGAGATGGCTTTTCTTCCCTAATATTGACACATTAACCTCAAGACTTACCACAGCGAATGTAGAAGCCCTTATTTTGAGTCACACCTGCACTTAAATCTCACACTAGGTAGTAATTTGCACGAATTATCGTAATGGCGTTCCAAAGGTCACATACAAATTCAGTGAGTGTGAGTTATTTTGATCAGACTGGAACTTTGGATGACAGCATTCGTCCCCAGAGGAGAAATCTGTATTAACATCCTTGAAAAACAGTTTTATTGACTTCATTTTGTTTATAGGAGATTACATTCTTAGATGATTACGTTGGTATTTGAAGTAGCGAATGAAATATCTTTTCCCAGTAATGTAAAATATGTCAGCATGGCAAAACATAGCTACGAAAAGTGCATTTCAGAACGTAAGTGGAATATAACAAAGCTAGACATAAGAAGCAAAGCGAGCTTGTCGGATCTTTCTAAATTTGCGTTGAACGGCAGTTCAATAATATATACTGTATTGATTAAAAATAATTCTCAACTTTTCATTGTTCTGCCTTAGTTATACGGCAAATTATTTGGTGATGGCTCGTTTATGGCGCTAGGGGTAAACAAGTTTTACTTCCCGCCTCATATGGATTGAACTCATGTGAACAAAACGGTCAATGGTAATTGCAATGGGACGTTCAGTATTACGTCCCAAAAAGAGCACAAATTTATCTGAAACAATTCGCCTTGTGCCGGTTCTAATAAGCATTCATTCGAACCATGCGTAATACTTGGAAATTGGGGTAAGAAATACTCATATATGAAGCACCCGACTATCCAATATTGCGAACAGGTTCCATGTAGTTGAACATTGTGAACGCTCTATCTTCCATAAAAGAATATACCATCATTTGGATTATCGGCGTTCTAACAAAAATTCCTTGGTTGAGCCAGCGAATTTGCAAACATACCGTACTGTTATTGCAAACTCTCCAGATATGTCGTATTGAAAATGTGGAGTTCTAATTTCCCGATAAAATAACACATAAAGATAAGAAGTGAACTCTATAGAGTTTTTTGCCTCCGAGTTGAACGCGAAAATACTAAATGGAAAAAGCGATCCATACTTTTGAATTTAAATTTTCTCCGCGGATATAAATCTTCATATTCAAGGCTTCAGTAACACATCGGTTTGAAACAGAGAGGTATATATTCTCGAAATGTTTCAAAATAAATTTATATAAAATAAATGAAACGTTGATTTACAAGTTGAAATGAAACTTAAGTTTTCTTCGGATTTTATCTACTTAGACATTGCAGATGGAACCATTAAGCTTAAATGTCTGGGAATATATAATGTTTTGATTTTTCTCATTTGTAGGGACTGGCGTAAAAACCTCGTGTATTTGAAGAGGCCGGCTCCCTTCTAGAGTCTTTTCAGAGGAAGCGTATCTATTCCCGCCGAGAGTTCTTATCCTCTTGAATTCGCCGCGGGGAGTTCGCAAACGACTCCGAAAGAAGGCAGACTGCAGGCGGCCGCGGGGGAGTCCGCTATCACGGCCCGACAAATGAGCATCAGAGCGCGTCGGCGCGCGGTGAACTGGCTCGGCGATGCGAAGGGCCGGTGGCGCGGGCGACGGTGGCGGAGATGGTGACAGTTACAGCGGTGAATAATGTAGTCCGACGGCCTGAGGTGCTTACGGCGCTTGGTTTAATAAACAATTTAATGAGTCGTGATCGGTCTTACGGAGCCGGGGGTCGATAAACAAAAACGCAGCGGCTGGCGCGGCGCCTCGGGCGACTCCAGTGGCAACTGGGTGGGAGGTGGAAGCTGTAGAGCGATGCTCAAGGGGACATGGGTATGGGACGTTCGGTGGTTCCAACGCAGAGAAGATGGTGATGATGTTGAAGGAATGGGGTGCAGCGGTTGATGCAGGAGATGAAGGTTTCGTTTGTAATTCAATTGTGCGAGAACGCCGGGCGAGGACGGCGAACAAGAGTTGAGGGGCAAGAATAACATGAGTGAATGGGCGTCCGAGCGAGCGGGCGGCAGAGTGAGCGAGCGAGCGTGCGGGCGGATGAGCGAGCGTGCGGGCGGATGAGCGAGCGTGCGGGTGGATGAGCGAGCGGGCTTGCGGCTGGATGAGCGAGCGGGCGTGCGGGTGAATGAGCGAGCGGGCGTGCGGGTGGATGAGCGAGCGGGCGTGCGGGCGGATGAGCGAGCGTGCGGGCGGATGAGCGAGCGTGCGGGCGGATGAGCGAGCGGGCGTGCGGTGGATGAGCGAGCGGGCGTGCGGGTGGATGAGCGAGCGGGCGTGCGGGCGGATGAGCGAGCGGGCGTGCGGGTGGATGAGCGAGCGGGCGCGGGTGGATGAGCGAGCGGGCGTGCGGGCGGATGAGCGAGCGGGCGTGCGGCGAGCGGGCGTGATGAGCGAGCGTGCGGGCGGATGAGCGAGCGTGCGGGCGGATGAGCGAGCGGGCGCGGGTGGATGAGCGAGCGGGCGCGGGTGATGAGCGAGCGGGCGTGCGGGCGGATGAGCGAGCGGGCGTGCGGGTGGATGAGCGAGCGGGCGTGCGGGCGGATGAGCGAGCGTGCGGGCGGATGAGCGAGCGTGCGGGCGGATGAGCGAGCGGGCGTGCGGGTGGATGAGCGAGAGGGCGTGCGGGTGGATGAGCGAGCGGGCGTGCGGGCGGATGAGCGAGCGGGCGTGCGGGTGGATGAGCGAGCGGGCGTGCGGGCGGATGAGCGAGCGGGCGTGCGGATGAGCGTGCGAGCGTGCGAGCGTGCGAGCGTGCGAGCGTGCGAGCTTGCGGGCGGCAAAGCTTGCGGACGAGGGGTGGCATGGTGACTGCGATGATAGAAGTTGAATTGACAATGACGCTGCCGAAGGCAAAGATGACGAGGCGATGGTAGAGAAAATACCCACTCCTGCGTTGACGAATACGATCGCCGTCGTCGACATTGTCGCAAGAGGTCGTGGAGGTAGTTCCGCTACTCTGCAGCTGTAACAGTGTGTAGCAGGAGGCGGAGGAGAGAAAATGCTGTAATAGCCGTTGTGTACTTTTTGTAGTGCCGACGTCACCGAGCCACTCTTTCGTTCTCGCCGCCTGCTGCGCGGGGAATTCGTAATAATACTCGACACTTGTTGGTCGGCGGAGAGGAATTCACCACATTAAGGGTATGATTATGAAAATTTATTTCAAATGGGGAATCGTGTTGTTACCTGAGAGCCCGAGGTTTATTATAAGTTACGAGTACTTTTATTATAAGATTGTTTTAATACATTACTATGCGGGCGGATGAGCGAGCGGGCGTGCGGATGAGCGTGCGATTGCGAGCGTGCGAGCGTGCGATATGCGAGCTTGCGGGCGGCAAAGCTTGCGGACGAGGGGTGGCATGGTGACTGCGATGATAGAAGTTGAATTGACAATGACGCTGCCGAAGGCAAAGATGACGAGGCGATGGTAGAGAAAATACCCACTCCTGCGTTGACGAATACGATCGCCGTCGTCGACATTGTCGCAAGAGGTCGTGGAGGTAGTTCCGCTACTCTGCAGCTGTAACAGTGTGTAGCAGGAGGCGGAGGAGAGAAAATGCTGTAATAGCCGTTGTGTACTTTTTGTAGTGCCGACGTCACCGAGCCACTCTTTCGTTCTCGCCGCCTGCTGCGCGGGGAATTCGTAATAATACTCGACACTTGTTGGTCGGCGGAGAGGAATTCACCACATTAAGGGTATGATTATGAAAATTTATTTCAAATGGGGAATCGTGTTGTTACCTGAGAGCCCGAGGTTTATTATAAGTTACGAGTACTTTTATTATAAGATTGTTTTAATACATTACTATTTTATTGATTTGTTCCTGCATATTGCATATTTCGAAATTTATATGCTTTCTTGCTATTCTAAAAAATTAGTTTGCTTTTAAGAATTGATATAAATGGTATTACACTTAACTCGTGATCGTAGATATCATTGATTGTACTTTAACGTCGATATAAATATTCCTTTTTTTGTGTGAAAGCTTATAGCTTATAGCTTTTTGCTTTATTCTCTTTATTTCCCTCTTTGTCATTTAATTCGGTTTTGAATTTTATTAAATACGTTAGGTCTCTAATCCTTGAAATGCATTTAATAATATAGCTCATTTGTTATAGCACGGTTTAGTACATATGGCTTTAAACACAACGTATTCATATTTTCAATAATCCTGCCATGAAAAATGAGATCTCAATTTCCCGATATTATATACAGATAGGCGTATTTAAATTACAAGGACATTTTCATTCATTTTCAGTTTTCGTTATTTATTTTTATTCCGCTGTCAATATTTAAATGTAAATCAACTTCTTAGCCATTTCATTAATTTTGGTGCGTAGATAGCCTAAATAAAATACTTTGAATTTGCCACATACTGATATTGAATTGAGCTTGTATAATAATTTCTCGGAAGTGAATTCTACCTTAAATCTCGTCTCTGTTATTAATTTGCATATAACGACTTTCCAGGAACAAGCATAATGTTTTTACTCGTTATTGAACGTTCCCGTCAGATGCATGTGTTGCATAATTCTCACTAAAAGAACCGGTTGTGGGAAAAGTGCGGGCTATTTACATCACTTTATCATCCATGCCTTTAGGAGGTTTAAATGATTTCTAAAAGGATGTTCGCTTTTCAGAGGAGTGTGTAAGGTTTTCTATCAATCAATATTATTCTTGACGGATTTTGCACTAATATAGAAAATAGTTAAATTTAAAAAATAAATAATTTCAATAGATAAAAATATTGTTCAATGGGTTGCAAGTAGCCTAATGGTCTGAAATATTGATATTACAGCTCAAAAACGCCGAAAAGAATAAACACATCTAAACATTTTTTATCTGAGCGGTCACTAACTGTCACATTTACCTATAAGGAAAATAAATTGAAAAAATATTCATTTATTTTTTCATTCTTTGTCAACTCTATTTACATATCATAAATTGGTTTAATGGTGGTCCAAAAGAATGGCCGGCCAAACGTGACTCGCGAACCGGTCGTTGAGAAGTTCTGCTATGCTGTAGCAAGAAGCGGAATAAACAACCTGTTCAGAGTAAGGCAAAGGCATGTACCAACGCATGCCGTATAAAGAAATGTGTTAAATCTGTCATCTACGTTAGCTATTTCACAAGTAGAGGAAGTTAATGTCATCCAATTTAGTTCATTGTGTCATCTTTTGTATCCTTTGCACAAAGATTCTCGAAGTTTCAACGCTACTATTTTTTTATAGGATTAAATAGAATCCTTTAATATGTTTCGTTTAGAGCAATTCTCTGCAGTGTCAGAAAGTTTAAATTCCCGCATTTTCAAATTTGTGCTTGTATTAATCTCCTTTCATTCATATGTTGTTTTAAAGAAGAATATGTTCGATTACATTTTTCGCAGTAGAGATTTAATATCAGTTATTAATGCAATATGAAACTTATGCAATATGTATCTCTTCCAAAATAAATATTTTTATTGACATGAGACTCGTAAATGAAATAACCTCATACCGTTTTCCTGCACTGATAAGTATTACACAAGGGATAGAAATAGAATTAAAGTGCTTGCCCCTTCTACATCTCCCAGAATTTTAATCCAGTTGTAATTGGTTGTGAATGACGGTAGTAGCCTATATTTTTCATGGAAATAATATTTCATTTGACCAGTTACTAAATGAGAACTTACTGAAGAGTGAATACACTAACATGTAAATGTAATTAAAAGAGAGTGTACTGAAAATTCAGTTGGTTGACTTGAAATGTTCGCCACACAAGGAGGAGAAAAATCATTTATTGCACGATCAAGGTGTCCTATTTCTTTCACGCCTGCTAACCTTTGCCCCCACTGTTATAATAGAGATGTTAATGGCGAGGTAGAATGTCGCCGTGTCATCGAAGACGCTCATCTACGTCGCGCCCCAACTGGTCCAGCCGGGCCAGGTGCGCGGTTCATTTGTTCGGTCGCCTCCGCTCCTCGTTAGCTGAGGTGACGCCTCTCCCTCCTACGTGCTGTTTTTTTCCCTTCTCTATAATGTACGCCATAAAACCTATTGGTACTTTTTTGTATCGTTTCGACCTATTGGTAGAGACAGAGACCCAGTGCAATTACTGCCACCATTCGATTTCAGCCGCATCTGTCAATTGCTGCTTTGGTCGTCGAGGTCGTCACGACATTGGACTTGCTTGTGTGGCGTTGCCGTTTTGGAGAACGAGGGGTGTTACTTTTTTTTGGTCTGGGAATATGTGACCTTTATTTGCGCTATTGAGAAGGAATTGCATTAGGGTCGGTTAACGGTGCAAACTTTTCGTAATCAAATATCGCATTTCATCATTCGTTGTATTAGTCAAAAGATTTGTCCCAACTGAAATATAAGACGTGCGTTCTCATCATTCTAAGAGTAAATTTTGTTCCAATCATTATTTGAGATTATTTTATCAAAATACTTGGTCATCAATTTCGACCGTGACCAAAATTTGATTTATTGCCTCCTGTTACGAACGTTTATGACACTTTTTATTACTTCATTTTATCACTCAAAAATTACGCTATTTTACGATCTGATTTCCAACGAAATATAATTTTACCCCTTCAGCCTACTGTCGTGGGGGGAGGGGATGAATGGGTCCTGTACCCCGTGCGGGGAAGTGTAAGGACGGTAAGGGCAGAAAGTGCCGTCTGGGCCATTCCATATTCTCTTAAAGCCCTAAGCCGGATGAGACGGAGCAATAAGAACAGGGATGACCCCCAGTCATGGCAAACGGTTTTTTGGGGTAGTATTACTGACATTGGCACCTGATGTAGCCCAGCCTCGCCAAGGACTGTTCTCCGGAAGAGAGACTTTGCAGCGGCCATCGGACGGGTTAGCGACACTCGAAGTGCACAGCGGTCAGGGGAGAGGGCGGGAAGCTGTTGGCAGGACCCCGGAAGGTCGATCTGAACCAACTAGGGGTGAAAGGACATCGGCAGGGCCAGCCTGGGCCGATCTGAACCGACAGAGGAGTGGAAGGTCCGTGCACGCGGGCGACGAGCTCACGAGTAGCATTCGTCACCCGCTAAGCGCAGGTCAAGCTGTTATATAGGCCTTTACTGCTGAGACGCTCTTTCCGAGGCGGAGCTACGCGATATGCTTACGCGGGCGCCAGCTGTCTGCGGCCACGCGACACTACTTCAAACTTTACTGAATAATAGGGCCAAATCCCACGAGTTTGTTTCTTTTGGCGAGGAGCAGTGTTCTACTTTTTCTTTTCTTTACCGACCAGTGTAGTTACTTAGAAGTAATTGGTCGTTCAGAAAGGTGTACAACATTAGACCAAAATAAATACGTAGCAAAATATATCAACCCAATTTCAACCATATGTTATTACACAATAATGAAGCTCACCGTACATAGGAAGTAAACTAGGCTTCCGAAACACCAAATAAAAATAAAAAACACAAATATTATTACTTGATAACTACGTAATAATGTCATATCTTTAAATTATTGTTCAAAACCACAATATGGGATCTTGCATTACGTCATTAAGATTCGTCTCATCCGTGGCATACGGCCAGAAATGAGATTCATATGATATTCTTCAATAGGCACGAGACATTTTGGCTCTATAAGCAATATAAATTGAACTTAAAATACAGCTTTCTCGGCCACGGATTGCGCACGACCTTTCCTTCCTCGACCTCGTCCTCTCTTCTCCACTTACGCGCGCGCGCACACACACACACACACACACACACACACACACACACACACACACACACACACACACACACACACACTTTCATCCACTACACTGCCACAATTGCCGGGAGACGAGTCGGGAACTAGGCTAGGATAGTGGCGCTGAGGTACCTGCAACGGGAAATCCCCCTCATGCCGACGAGAAGGTCGGCGCCGGATTTCACCACTAAGTAATTAAGAAATACTACAATAACAGGGTTAAAGACCATAGCTATGGACGGGACCGGAAACATCACTATCAATATTTTTTTAAAATATTATATTAATAATGTACGTAATGCAAATATGATTGTACAGTAAGATTCCAACTGTACTTTATAAGGTAAGCTTCTGTCAACAGATTTTTATTATAAAATGTATTGAAGATTATGTAGTAAAAATTGTTAAAATGAATTAAAAACAGGTCTGAAGATGGCTAAAAGGTGTAGCTGAAACGTCATAAGAAATACTGTATGTAATAATATACGGAAAATATATTTATTCTTGAATGTCAAAAAATAAGTGGAACTGTTTGTATTAACAATATTTCTGTTGATATATCTGTCTGAGAGTCTGCTTCAGACATTTGCGTAAAAATACGAAGTCTATTAGTCGCTAAGGCATCTTGCACCCAAGTGTACAGAACGGCAAATACTTATCAGAAATTACAAGCATGTACTATGTGTCTGCGAATGCTATTTTTCAGTGAATGAATACCTTTTCGGAGTTCTCTTTGTGTTTAATTCCTTGGCAAGTTTCCTACGGGTCATCGTGACCAAGCTGCCCGTATCACAGGAGGTTGTAGTGTGATCTGTCGAAGTGATCCCCCGCTCTTTCATCTGGGGTGTTGGGCGTCCTGTGTGAGCAGGAAGTGCCTGTCGCAACCTCCTCCAGAAGAGGACGCATCCTCTTAGAAGGCCGCTCATGTTGGTGGGCGGGGCATTATGACATCACACACGTGCGGGAATGAACACGTAGCTACAGCTGGAAGTTAATCTAATACGGCTTGCCTCAAACGATGAGATTTAATTTGTTTATAATTGTACATTTTCTGTTCTTTCAATCTTATTCTTAGTTGTGTCTGCTCCTGCAAACTAATTTTTTTCTTGGTATATTTTTAACGAAAAGTTGTGGTGTATATATTGCGGTTTTTTCTTTCCTGTGTCTGACATTTTATCAGCTGTTACGGTTCCATCCAATCGGAACCTTAATTGTCCCTACAGTGACGTCACTATTGTGACGTTAAAGCTCCCGATTGGATGAAACCGTCAATAGCTGATATGTGTCAGACGCACGGTTAGAAACATCGCTCTATAGATGTGACATCGGATTTTCTGAGTAATAATGAAGTGATGACTTGGGAGTAAATGATATTACAGAAAAATATGGTGGTTTGTCTTTGGCTAACAGACAGAATCACAAGTCAAAACATCAATTTTTATGTTTTTTGGGGTCAATTCAAATCTGTAACAAGTAAGATATTCTTCTGACCGAATGGCTGTCTCCAATGGGATCTGCGGCGTGTTATTAAACGTGAACGTTTTTATGGCCTATTCTTTTTTGTCAAAAGTTCGTCGTACGTATTTCGGTGGGAGTTTGATTCAGAGGCGTATCTACGGTATGGCAGACGTGGCACGTACCGTGGGCCCCACTCACAAGGGACGCTATTTAGAGTATTCACACTCAAACAAATAACAACAACTCTAATTTGAAGTATCTTGACAGGGGCGCAAATTCTATGCTTGCCATGAGGGTCTGATTACCAAGATACTCCGCTGATTTGAACAGATACTTTTGACACAGGAGAAAAACATCAAAAAAATATTATTTCAGACGCACAAATTGATTTATCTACTGCGAATACACAGAATATATTCAATGTTTTCACAATAAAAATAAAATTCATTTCTCCCTTGTCACCCTGTGTATAAGAAGTAATATACATGAAACGGGGAGGAGATTAATGAAAAATAAATCACAAATATCTAATTTTAAGTACAATAATGGAAAGTGAAGATCACAGCGATCTCGAAAACATTATGAAAGCGAAAGTATCACTTAAGGTTTTCAAAGGTTTCAAAAATTAAAGCCCTAAACGGCAAAATAGCGACTCCTCCCCTAAACAAAGATGGCGGAAGAAACTACGTTTACCATTTACCGTTTACTATTTGCATACTACTTAAACCGTTTACTATTTGCAACGTTTCTCCAGTATTGCCAGGTTAGCGATTTATCTTAGGGTTTATTCTCCTTGAGAGGTAAATGTGGTATTTGGCATTGGACTTCCCAATATATGTACCGTAGTAGCTGTTAATGTTATTATTCCGTTCAAACTTTACCAGCTCACAATAGCCGAGTATATTACCACCATACGGGATATGAACTGGTAATATTGCAATTTCAAAATTATAATGGCCGTAAAAATACTTGTAGATATGAATAATGCGATCTATATTTTTATGTTTTGTTTTCTAATATGATCACAAAACCTGTAAAATGTTCTGGGTTATTCTCTATTCCTAGTATATGATTAATCTCAATTAATTCGGAAAATTCTGACGCAAAAGCTTCTACAACTACATTGATTCCCCTGAGTTGCTTAACGCATCGATATTACTTAAAACTAATATTTACATATTATGTATCACGTTGGATCCAGGACATTGTAGTTTGATGATTTATGAATGAAAGTGAAATAAATAGAAAAATAGCAAACCACGATGTCATTTAGTTTTTACTTCTTTCTTTACACTCGATAAAGATAGTTCTTTAGCTTCCTATTTATACATGACCAAACAATAAAATATAACTCATTTAAACCTAAAATGTAACTATAAAGGGAAATACCATCTGTTTTATCATTTTGAAACATCAATATGTTAAACATCAATGTTTTTGTCGATGTTTTCGATTTCGAAATCCTTTTGGTGATGTATCGATATATCGATGAATCGATGTTAGTGTAAAATTTGCCATCACTGGCTCTCAAACCCTCTATTTGGTATGCATCTGTTAAAAATGAAAAGTCTGGCACGAAATGTAAAATGCAACCCTAATTGACTTCATAAGTTTTCATAAGTTTTTTAGGCTTTTTTGTAAATAAGTAAAGTCTCTCGCTTCGTCATTTCAGTGCTCTCGTCTGTTAGCTACGATGATCCCGGATGTCAGTTATGCTATGGTCGAGCTGGCCTCAATGCTGCACGTCACGAAGTAGCTCAGAGAAGAAGAGCAAGAGAACTTTCTTCTTGTTGCTTATTTAAGGTCGCTTTTCAACTACTGAGGTCAAAGAGCGACCACTGCAATTAACATTGGAACGTTGGAACGTTTCGGAACGTTGAGGTAACGGTAGCGGAACTCACATACTGGTATACGGACACACAAACATCCATGCCCCAGGCGAGATTCGAACCCGCGACCCTTCAGGCACGACGCAGCGAGGATCCTTCATCCTTCAGAGACCTTGACTATCCAGGCCGACCAACAAAACTTTCTTTAGAGCTTTTCGTTGGTGTTTGTGGACTGTTCCACCTGCTGTAAAAGGAAAGGTGAGCTGCCTTACGACTTCATCGCATCGTTTTCTTCATATCCTCTTATTTTTCTTCCGTTTAATTTTGAATTATACACGGTTGTTTAGAATATCTGAAAGTGACGTTACTTTACGATTCTCTTTGACGATGAATTGAGAAAGTGGCATGCAGAGCTTCATTGCTTAAATGCTATAGCGTTTTGTGTGTGTGTGTGTGCGTGTGTGTGTGCGTGTGTGTGCGTGTGTGTGCGTGCGTGTGTGTGCGTGTGTGTGCGTGTGTGTGCGTGTGTGTGCGTGTGTGTGCGTGTGTGTGCGTGTGTGTGCGTGTGTGTGCGTGTGTGTGCGTGTGTGTGCGTGTGTGTGCGTGTGTGTGCGTGTGTGCGTGTGTGTGCGTGTGTGCGTGTGTGTGCGTGTGTGTGCGTGTGTGTGCGTGCGCGCGCGTGCGCGTGTGTGCGTGTGTGTGCGCGCGCGTGCGTGTGTGTGCGTGTGTGCGCGTGTGTGCGCGTGTGTGCGCGTGTGCGTGCGTGTGCGTGCGCGCGCGTGTGCGCATGTATGTGCGTGCGTGTGCGTGTGCTTGCGTGTGTGTGTGCGTGCGTGTGTGTGTGCGCGTGTGTGTGCGTGTGTGCGTGTGTGCGTGCGTGCGTCTGTGTGTGTGCGTGCGTGCGTGCTTCCCAGTTGAACGATAACCTTGCTGAATGCTATGGCAAACGTGAAGCTAGAGTTGGCGTAAAATCAGCTTGGCGTTGTTAGCGTGTGAAGCTGCCTGCTACTACCGCTCGCGGCCGGCCACGTCCTACGAGCTGTGAGCGGGGCGGGGACGGGCGCGGGCGGACAGGTCGGCGGGCGGTGGGCGTTGCGCGGTGGGCGGTGGGCGGTGGGCAGGTGAGCGGATGGAGAGCCGGCAGGTGGCTGCTGCACGTGGGACCCCGGCTGGCAGGCGGCGGGGTTCGACGGAGGACCGCACGCGGCGTCAAGGCTGCCATCTGTGAGACGCCGACTCTGAAAGATATTGCGCCAAGCGAGTGCTCGAATATATTCGTCTAAGTGCAGGAATATATTTCACGGACGAGCTTAAATGGCTCAGGTTCTCAACCGATGGCACTGCAGTGGGTCTGATCTGGAAGTCCTTGGGTTCCATTCTCCACGTTGGCAGGATTTTCGACACTGGCTCGATAGCTAGGTCGAATTCAGTCGCTGCCTGGAGGAGAATTTTAGCGCCCGGCTGCTCTGATTGGTAGTTTTCCATGATTTCTTCGATCAATGCCAGACGCCGGACCAAACGGATCACGGATCGCGCACGATCTTTCCTTCCTCTTCCTTGTCCTATCCTCATCCCTTCCTTGCACACATCCCTTCATTTCACTACCACTAGTGAAAGCAGGGGAGACCAGTCGAGAGCTTAGAGCTTCTCCCGGGTGGGGCGATGTGCAGTTGATGGGAGATACCTCTATGATGAAAAAACCCTTCTGGCCGTCGGGTAAATCGGCGTTGGATCTCACCATCCAGTGGGAAAAGATCACCGCCACCTCATGAGAAAAAAACCTGCTCTACAATTACGGAATTAACGATCTTAGCGTCAGTCGGGATCGGGGTGGCAGAGTGCAGAGCGTCGGGGGAAGGTGGTGTGACGTGCAGGTCAAAGAGACAACGTTGGCAGTGGCAGAGGTCTTGATGGCGAAGGCGTAGAAGAAGGCGCCGATTTGGGAATGGATGACGCTGGTCGCAGCAAAAGCATATGCGGTGAGAAAGATCAAGATGGAAATGCCTCCAGCAAAGGTGACCTTACACACACACACACACACACACACACACACACACACACACACACACACACACACACACACACACACACTTACATTTACACTTACATTTACACTTACATTTACACTTACATTTACACTTACATTTACACTTACATTTACACTTACATTTACACTTGCACTTACACTTGCACTTGCACTTGCACTTACACTTACACTTACACTTACACTTACACTTACACTTACACTTACACTTACACTTACACTTACACTTACACTTACACTTACACTTACACTTACACTTACACTTACACTTACACTTACACTTACACTTACACTTACACTTACACTTACACTTACGCTTACACTTGCGCTTACACTTGCGCTTACACTTGCGCTTACACTTGCGCTTACACTTGCGCTTACACTTGCGCTTACACTTGCGCTTACACTTGCGCTTACACTTGCGCTTACACTTGCGCTTACACTTGCGCTTACACTTACACTTGCGCTTACACTTACACTTGCGCTTACACTTACACTTGCGCTTACACTTACACTTGCGCTTACACTTACACTTGCGCTTACACTTACACTTGCGCTTACACTTACACTTGCGCTTACACTTACACTTACACTTACACTTACACTTACACTTACACTTACACTTACACTTGCGCTTACACGTACATGCCCTACACTACCACGCATGTCAAGAACTTAGAGCTTGTTCAAGAAGGGTGGATCTCCGCTGATGGAAGATGCCTGCTTCGGGAAACCCCCTTAGTGGATGTGTTGGTGGACACCGGATCTTGCAAACCAGCGGGGAAGATCACCGTCCCCCTCTGTGAAAAAAACATGGCGCGGAGCTGGGCTGCCCCAGGGTCTAGCCGCCAGCCAGTTCGCCGGGCGATTTATCCTTGGCTCCCCGCTTATAAGATTAAAATTTAAACTGTTGGTGAAACCTCCATTTGTTGAACGTGGAATGAAAAAATAGAACTAATTTGTGTACATATAAATGCATTATTTTTTGTAATGCACGCATATCACAAACGACTCAAACACTGCTTGATTCTCGTAATATTTTTCAAAAACATTTCACTATCCCCTTTGTTTTTCTTAGTTTTGAACTGGATTGATCTGATTTTTTTAATATGAAAATTAAAGTTGCATTAACTGAAAGAAAAACGTGAAAAATATTCTTAACGGCTTTCAAAAATAGTTTATTTCCTCCGTAAAAGTTTCTTAGAATGACCCTAACTTATTTCAGTTATTACGTTATTTAACCTATGTTTTCTTTGTATAAACATTTTAAAAAAGCTAACTTCATATTTTTAGAATCTTGCACTAGATTGCAGTGTTTGAACTCGTAATATGTCAAGAAAATTATAAATGAAGAAATATTTTGAGACCTTTAATGTACCGTCCAATAATTAAAGCTTCAATCAATAAAGTATATTTAAATCAATTTATTTTAAAAGAGTCAAGAATTTAAGGAGTCAAGAAAAATTTAAAATTTTAATTTCGTAGCTATTTTTCTGCCCCATTGCTAGCAACAATAGTTAATGTTTCTCGCCAGACATGGGACCAACACGCCGTACTGCTTGCTCATCAAGTAGACGTCTGTGTCTCCACGCCGCTGAATTAATTCTTGTGTACATACTTTTCCTCAATACCTCGTCCATCATCCCCCTAGTTAACAAGGAACTAAAAGGGGAGTATGTAGTTTCTAGAAATTCAGAATACGGTTGGTTTCTTTTGGAGGTGTATTGGGGTTAAATGATTCTCTTTGAAACAAGACTCATTTGTTAAATATGGAACTACAAGACAATGCAATAACATGTTAAAAGAATAAATGGCCTCTTGCAGGAGAGATCTTCTGATGTGCGACCTCGTGATTTGTGAGGGTTTTTGTAGGACAGAGTACCCAAATACACACAAAGGCGTAGGGTTAGAAAAACAAAGACAGGTTTAATGAACTTAAAAAATTATTTTAATGAAAAGTTTGTAAGAGTTTTTAATAATGTAATACTAGTTGTTAATTACGCTAGTGGTCAAAGTACGAAATAATTGAAGTCATCTTGTTAACATGAATTTATTGGGAGAGCCGGCTTTTGACGGGTTTGTCGTCATCAGTCTAGAATTATTATGCCATCATCATCAGTCTCAATTATTTCATCCTTTAATAACGTCGATAACATCTACCTCATCAGCGTTCCCACAGTTGTCAAAGTGCTAGGCTAGCGATAGTTGCTACGAGACTTCGTACTCTGTACATCCACCACTTTCTCTCGTTGTACATTGCATCATTTGCTCATTATTCTTCTATTTCTTTCAACAATACGGAGCTATGTTGAACGACGTTGACCCCGATGAGTAATTGATGTATTAATCTTTACAGGAAAACTCTTCCACAATGTGTGATGGTCACTGAGCTGCTAGTTATCAAGCAGCAAATGAACGGATCGGCATTTCATCTGCGGTTTCCAAACGTACTATTGATTCACACATTGGCCGTCGGCATGACTCGGGTACTTCACCAATTGTATCGGTCGTTGATTGCCTGGCGTCTTCTTTCTTTGTCAGCTACCTTGTGACTAGACGGTGAATGTGGCACGCTGATTGGGTGTAGTCTGGTTGTGCTTCTCACAATTGGACAAAATTAATGCGAGATTATTCATGGTGCACGTTTAGATGCATTACTTCGATACCAAGGCTAATCAAATAGCATTCTCATGCTTACAAACGAGAACCAGATTGTTGCTATTCGTAAGCGCATTGAGTGTCTTTATTTTGCACGTGACAAAGGTTTCTCATACTATCTCATTGGAATCCCAAATTGATATCTCATTTGTCTGAAATTGACAGAAATTCGATGTGAAATTTTTATTTTGTTATTTGATTCCACAAATTAGCACCATTTAAATTTTTATTTTTTTTATTATTTTCAATATTTTATAATTCGATTCGTTATTCTGCTTCATAGTCTTGGATTCGGACTTGCACAACACTGAGTGCCGCATATACAAGCTTTAATTGTTGCGAAGTCGCTTCATACAGAATTTACATAACATATACATAAGATGCAGAAAATATAATTTTTTTCACAATTGTAAGGTAAGTGTTGCACAATGACAAGAGATATTATATTAGTTTATGTAATAGAATTCTCGTAGACGCCATTATGAAACAGGTTTCATACAATATTTTATCTTACACTTTTACAATAGTTCAACGAGAATTTAGTGTGAGAAAGTTCGCGAAATAATTTTATGTACGTAAGTAATTGAGGGTTTATTTACGAAAATCGATAAGCAAATTAGCGGAGGACACTGCGCAGGAAATAATTTTCTTCACGAAATTTGAATATCTTTCTACATTATCATAAAGCCATATAATGAATGATGGTATCATTGGTCTTCATGGTTTTGTGGAAATATCTTTTTGAAGGATTAAATAACAGAAGGGCGCGGACGGAGAGTGAGGACGTGCTCTATATGATGGGATTAATGAACTGAAATAAAACGATGTAATAAATAAGACGAACTAACACAGATATTGTACTTTTCAAATGGCAGTTAAAGATGAAAATTCTTAATATCACTACCCCTAGAATAATTTCCTGTAACGCATGAAAGACAAGAAACCAAGAAACTGAATTCAGAAATTCAGGAAAAGATTATATCACTGTTGGATGAAGCAGATATTTGATCTTTATTATGATGACAATAAACAAGCCTTATAGCTGTATTCGGAATGAATGAATGATTTTGAAAGATGATTATTAATTAATGTCAAAACGGCACGCAATAGCGCATTAGTTAGTTGAATGTAAGTTACTTAGCACTTATTTGACCTCGTTTCGCACGCTTATTCTAACTTCTGTGAAGGTTTGTCTAATTTTCGTCAGGATGTTATATGGTATCTATTATATGGTATTTCCACAGAGTTTGGACACGCTTTCACTATCGGTTTCATGGAAGTATTCCCTCTTGCACAGTTGGTAGTGGTAGCCATTGACTAGTGAAGACATGACGCATTTCTTGATTGGGTTCCATCCAGCTTCTGAGTATCATGGGTACCAAGGACTCGAATTCTTCGTCTATTAGGTCCCTCTTATGTATCCTCTCCGATGATTATGAATATGAATAGATGATTATGAATATACGATAACATTGATGACGGGGCAATGGCAGGCGAAACGGCAGATCCCGGAGGACCCTTCCGCGAATGTTTTGACTACCGCAGATCTCTCCTCACTTGAAGAAAATGAACTCAGCTCTGTGGAAAGCGAGCTGTCAGATCGCTACACCATAAGTTGCTGTATTTCCAGGCGTGTCCATGGTTGCTAGTAGAGACCGGATTTTTATGTAATTTCATATTTGTTGTGTTCAACTTACCGTTCTCGAAATTGTAATCTTGGCGAATCATGGCCGTCCTAACACAATATCCAATTTTTTCGTGACATATTTTTGCATATTTAGTACTATAATACATACTTAACATATTTTGCTATTTTCACAAAAAAATTTATTCTTCCAATTTTCTTCAGTTTTATTACATTTTTATGAAAAGAAATAATTTAAAAAATCAGAATTTTTCCTTCACAATTACTAGGTACTGTCTACTTCAGGTACCTTACGTGAAGACGCGCTCGGATATTTTCTCACAGTCCGGCGCGCCTGCTTCAGTTTTCTCAGCGGCGGAAGGTGCGTGTCAGCCACTTGAGTTCATTTTCATCTTTGGGTGTGAAAAGCATCACAGACGCCGCGTTTCGTCACCTTTAATACTAATTTCCGAGAAACTGCACGCTGTAGTGATTGTTTGTTGGTGGATATCGCCAGTTTGTTCGATGGCTTCTATTGCGTCTAGTCTAGGTGATAAACTAGGATATCTAAACCTGGATGGATGCAGTTTTTACTACTGACGGGACAGTTGTATGGTGCATCGTGGGCAAAGTTCACTCGTGCTCTTCAAATGATTTTTACAACATTTGTATTATTTCTAAAAATTGTTTAGGTAATTTTTTATAAATGTAATTTTGTATTATGTAAATGTCTTTATGATTAGTGTTTTTTAATATTACATATTTCATAAGATTTTACATATTTATTACATATTCTTACTGTTTTTATTACATATTTATGTAAATATTTTGACGTTTCATACCACATATTTTTCCGGTCACTAGTCATTAGTCACGTAAATACATCGCATGTTTTAATTAAGGGAGGTGTTGGTGATCCCCCTTCCCCGCTGTATGGCAACATCCGGCACCGACATGCATATTGGTTTGGTGTCATCTGGTACCTACGTACATGTTGGTTTTTGACTTTTCCCCCATCCAGATGCCTTACATCAGCTGCCTCTGTCCCAGCCGGGACAAGCTCTAAGCTCCCTGGTCTCTCGACAATCGCGGTAGTGCGTGTAAATGTGTGTACGTATGGCAGGAGAGGGGTCGAGGAAGACAAAGGAAATACCGCGCGCGTTCGGTGGCACATTTATTAGGGTACTGCTCCGGCGTTTCCCTGATGTTGATTGGTGAAACCACGACCGGGTAGAATTCCCCACCAGACAACGGCTGAATTCGAACTAGCTAAAGAAGGATTTTCCTAAGAATGAGCCAAAGTGACAGTTCGCTAAACAAGTGAACATCACTTGTAATTCAGAGAAGTATCCCTCCGCCGCGACAGCTGTTCAGCCACGCCTCTTCGTAAAGTGTTTATGGCTCCTGTGAAAACATCCCTATACAGAAGTCTAAGAGTTTTGCTGAGGTATATGCTCGTACGCAAGTCCGAAAAATATTTAAATTTAATTAAGTATGTGGAAAATCTCTTAACATGACCTCACAATCAGCAAAAGAAAACTACCACGAATGTAAATACAAAACTCTCAATCACAGCTCGCCACACAACAGCACAATAGCCGGAAACACTTGCACAAGTACGCATCTCACATTCAAGTGTCGGTTTTAATATAAACATAACATTTATCACACAAAAAGTAAATTCAATGTAATGTTTATAGAAAAAACATAATTTTTACAGAATAGCACATTACACTGCGCTTCCTAATTTCAATTATTTCTCGTGGCGCACTATATTTTTGCCGGACAAGGGCATCACAAAAGGAAGCGTCGAAGCCGTATACAGGTTAGCCAACTGAAAACGAACGAATGCAGGACGGGAGTCTAATAGGCTCAAGAACGCAACGACAACATAACCTTCAGACATGTTTCCAGCACTAGCTGTCACTTTGTCTCATTCTTAGGAAAATCCTTCTGTGGCAAATCCACGTTCGAGATTCGAACCCTAGGCCCTCCCGGGCGTAGGCGGGATGCAGACGGTACCCGCGCGGCCACAGCGGCCGCGTGGGCGTGGGGGCGTGGGCGGGGCGACTTTGTGCTGCTCCGCTCCGCTGCGTCCATTGTGCGGGGGCGGAGGCGTGGGCTGCCGCCACCTGCACGCCCCGCCTCGCCTCGCCCCGCCCCGCCACGTTCCGCTCCGCCCCGTTCCGCCCGGTCGCCCTCCGCCCCGCCCTGCCCCGCCACGCCCCGCCCCGCTCCGCTCGGTCCGCCCCGCTCCGCCCCGCTCCGCCCCGCTCCGCCCCGCTCCGCTCCGCCCCGCTCCCCCGCTCCGCGCTCCGCCCCGCTCCGCCCCGCTCCGCCCCGCTCCGCCCCGCTCCGCCCCGCTCCGCCCCGCTCCGCCCCGCTCCGCCCGCTCCGCCCCGCTCCGCCCCGCTCCGCCCCGCTCCGCCCCGCTCCGCCCCGCTCCGCCCCGCTCCGCCCCGCTCCGCCCCGCTCCGCCCCGCTCCGCCCCGCTCCGCCCCGCTCCGCCCCTCCCTCCCGCCGGAGAGGTCCAGTGGGCGAGCGGCGGCGGCGGCGGCGGCGGTGGGCGGGTGGGCGCGAGGCAGCGAGCGGGAAGCGGCGGCGAATGACCCGTGCTTCCACGCAGATCGAGCTCGCAACTCAGAAAACGGGAAGGCGTCCAAGAAACGAAAAGGAAGAAATAAGACGAAAACATGCTCCCACTTTGTTCGGGAAGACGCGTGTAGCTTCTCGTAAGAAGGAAAATCAAACAAACGAACACCGATGTTTTTTATTTCGTTGTCCCGCCTTGTACTTCAAAATTTTGAATATACATAACATGGACAATATTTCTCCCTCAGTGTTCCAAAATATTGCAACGTATTTTCGTTGTCGATAAAGATTCGTATTCTACGTCCAACATATTTCGAAAACCTGTAGTTCTTGTATTATACAGCAAAACCCTGGGCAATGCAAGTTTGTTTCTCTTCATTCGCGTTTAATTTTAGTGTTTCATCAAACTTTTAATATAAAAATATGAACGATTTTTGCTGCTATTATAATGGATTATGTCGATACGAAGTGAATATTCTTTAGTTCATATATTGCAATTAATGTAAACAAAGCACGAGAGTCTGCACTGATATTCGATATAACAAAAAAGTGCCAGAATAATCCGTGCTCGCTGTGTGGGCGAGATCATGGCACGTGAAAAATATGTCTGAATAAAAAAGAAATAAGACGTGTCTGCTTTGTTCGTGAAGACGCGTGGAAGCGAAGTAAGAGAACAGCTCAGAACATTTTTAGTTTTTCGTATACGTTACGTGTGTACGGGGTAATATACGTAGTGTAGACGAAGTTATGTAATGCTGCGCGAAAAAACGGCGGATTTTGGCAGAAAAAATCGTTGCCGGGCTCTGAGAACGACTAAGTGTATACATTCAGTAGCTATATTAAAAGAAAAAATCCTCTAACACATGGTGTAGCCAGAATGCCTTTTCTGTGGGTCCTTGATGCCGAGAAACCAATTGAAAGCAAAACGTCCGTCCGTCCATCCGTCCGTCTGTGAACACGATTAGCGCCTAAACCATGCATAGGATATTTTCCAAATTGAAGAAACACCTGTCCATCTGTCTCTAGTTGAAGAATTGAAATTTTGAAAAACGTTCTTTAAAATTTGAGGGTACTTTACATGAAGACCCCAGCCATTTTCAAAATTTCTCAAAAAAAGCTCCAAATTTTTTCTTTAAATTTCTTGTAACAATAAAGTAAAATGCACTTTAGAAAATGGCATAGGCCATATTTTCACGGTTAACTCTGAATTTTCACAAATTATAAAAGTTTTTTTAGTTAAATTTTTCGGTATCTTGCAACTATGAAATTGAAGATAGAGGTTTTCCCTTCAAATAAAAGTTGTAGCCTATAGTTAGTTCTTTCATTAATGTCATGTACATTTTTTTCAAAATTTTACTAGTTTCCGTCAAATAGTGCATGGAATATTTGCAATTTTAAAATATAACAAAAACAAGATTTTCTCAAAACGGTTTCAGATTTTGTCTTTAAATGTTTTGTAGTATTGCCAAATGTACACTATACGAAGACAAAAATGCTATATTGATCTATTCTTTGTTTTTTCAAAAATTATAAAAATGTAGTTATTTTGATTTGTCTTTCACGTCATTAATATTTGCATTAGAGGAGATTTGATCACATTATTATATTATGAGTACATGTGCTTTTAATAATGCCAAATAAAGTTTCTCGAAAACTCAATAGTTTTTTAGAAAAATGAGCTCAAATTTCGGCATTTTCAGAAACGCTCAAACGCCATTTTTTCAAAAAAAGCTTCAAATTTTTTCTTCAAACTTTTTCAATGGATAGTGCTAATTGCATTGGTTTATATGACGTAAAGTTAATTTTGGTGTATTCTTTTGTTTTTTTCAAAAAGTACACGAATGTAGTTTTTTTGAAATATCTCTCACGTCATTAATATGCATATTTCCATCAATTTATGTACAATATTACATTTGCAAGTAGAAGTGCTTCAAATATTTTTAAATAATGTTTTTCGAAAAATGTGAAGAGTGTGTTTTTCGATTCCTGTGAAAAGAGCTTCAAATTTTCCATTTACTGTAACGATTAAACGCCATTTTCTTAAACTCAAGTTTTTCAATGAGAATTGCCATTTAAGACGAGGTTTTACTTTTCTGTAATGTTCTTAAAGTAATATTTCCGTCTACTATTAGAAAACCGAAAAAATGTCAAAAAAATACTTAGGGCGGCGATAGATGGCAGCTGGCAACCGGATGGGGCAAGACCGAAAAGGCAGTCCAAACCAAGGAAATTAGATAACTTTGCTACGAGCAAGTCTGTGCCATTCTGTAGCACCACTAGTTTATTTGCTTGTCTCTTGTTAATTTGAGTACGAGATCTGCATTGCTTAGGCGATGTTTGATTTAAGTTTTCAAATTATTATGAGGGTTTCTTCTAAGGGCTGAAGGTACCTGCAAAAAAGAACATCCTAGAAAATATCATTCAATTCACCAGCTGTGGTGGCTGAGGACATCATCTCATGTCACTGCAGTGCTTCTGATAGGCACGTTCCACGGTTCGAGCCCCGATGGCAGCCGGAGTTTTGATTCTGGCTAGATTGCTATGTCGAATTCACTGAGTGTCACGAAGAGAATTCTATCGGCCGCCTGCTGTGATAGGTAGTTTTCCGTAGTTTTTCCAGTCAGTGCCAAGGGAGTACCCTAACAAACGAGCCAGGGACCGCACTCGATCTTTCCTTCCCCTACCTTTGTTCTCGTCTCCCCGTTCACATCCTTACCTACCTGCACTAGACTACCACACATGTCGTGAGACAAAAGATTGTCCCGGTTGGGCGATGCCCCTCTGGGAAAAATACACCTGGTGTTGTAAATTCCCCACTATTCAATGTGTGTGGACGCCTGATCTCGTGTTCTATTGGGGAACAAACTCCGCTCTCACGGGATGCAAACATGCACTGCGGTTACGGAATTAAAGGTCAAGGCAGTTGACGTTTCCGGAGACACGAAATTATCAATTAATCCATCACTAAAGTTCAGTTCTCCATCTTGCAAAAGAACTCGAACTTAGAATTGACATTCCTGAACTAAAGCAAGGCATTTTGATTACGCAATGAACCATGTGCATAAATGGCCTAATTTCTTCCGTTTATGCGAAGTTTCTTTCACTGAAATAACAGATTTAAAATTAATTAGAAACAATTATGCGCTATAAAGGAAGTATGAGAACAAGACTATGCGATAAATTTTAGTGGAAAGAATTTGTGATGTTGGATTTGCAAGGAACATTAAAGCATTAAGATGGTCTTAATAAGTAATAGTTGCCTAATGAACAGTTGACTTGCTTTTGTAAACATTATATTATTTACACTGCGACTGAGTATTTTCACAAAAAATGAATATATTCTGTGCGTGGCACAGCCTCCGGGTTGTTCTATGTTAATCAGCGAGGTTGAAAACCGAACCCTCGACATCAACTTCAGAACTCGTAAGGAAGTGTCAGCAGGGAACTGAAAGACATTATCAACTGTGCAATAGATTTTACTACAACTGCGTGGTATTGAGTAACAAGATGCCATTTTATTCGCGAGATCGCGTTCTCCTTTTCCATGTTCTCGCGATAGTGAATAGATTCCTTCACGTAGGGCATGGTAAAGGGAAAACAACCGAAATCTTATATCCGAGCGCGTGCGTTCGTAGCATGCGTAGGCGAGTAGCATGCGTAGGCGAGTAGCATGCGTAGGCGAGTAGCATGCGTAGGCGAGTAGCATGCGTAGGCGAGTAGCATGCGTAGGCGAGTAGCATGCGTAGGCGAGTAACATGCGTAGGCGAGTAGCATGCGTAGGCGAGTAGCGAGATGCAAGAGATGTCCCCCGCTCCGCTGCATATCATCGCCAGGAAAAAGAAAAGAAAATTCAGGAAGGTACTGATATGACTTTTACTTTTCCATTAATAAATTTACGTAATGAGCAAAATCAAAATATACATTTAATTATTGTTTAGGTCTGATAATTCTATTATAGCATACACTACTATGGCTTATAAATTTGAATATGGTAACTTGCTGAAATATTCAGTCAAAATGCATTCAATTTCAAAATAAAAGATAATTATTCGTAATATATATTATCGTATTTATTCGAAATAATAACAAAAATTACTTTTCACTGTATTGTTTGCAAATTGAAAAGAACAATACTATATTTAAGTAATTTATTCCTGTGCTGTGGTCCCCGGTTCGATTCCCGGTCGAGGCAAAAGTATAGTTGTAGCTTTCCTTGAAAATCGTCCCAGTTTCTGTAGCTGTATGACGAAGAAAAGCTCAAGCATGCGTATCTTGCTAGTTACGGTGAAGAGAACGCGTCATGTTCGCCTCATATCGCTCTTACCCCCAAGCATGTGAAATTAACTAGGCCCAGGCAAGGGGGACACCGGTAGCTGGCCGGCGAAGTCGGCCTGCCGACCCGATAACGGCAAATATATACATACATAATTAATTTAACAATTTTCAAGAACAGTTCCTATAATAGGTTTATTTTCTTGATTTTTCAAATAACAAAAGTTCTTCCTTTATGTCAAATTCCATAAATACACCCCACTACATCGACTCTCCAAAATATTCTGGTCCATTTACTCTTCCGTAGTATTTTCCTCAATCAAAATATACCGCCAATATCGCATTGCAATTCTTACATCCAAATTCTCCACTGAACCGCGGCACTCCAACTGAAATAGTCTATCAATCATTTACGTCCGCATTCCAGAACATCCATTTTCTGCCTCTGGTTGTTCATTCCGTCGCGTCTTCGTAATTCGACAGTCTCCATGACATCACGAAATTCCCAACCTGTGCTTTTATCCCAGTAAGCAGTGACTATACATATCTTATGCCAAATATGTTCGAAGTATCACCTCAAATTTCGACTCGTTACAATACGTATAAGCTGCGGGGAAGCGGATTTGATCATTTTCATTTTCAGATGTTTGAAATATGTGCGTTTTTATGTTCTTTTGACGTATGTTTTGTATTCTTTGAACTTTCCACGAAGCCTCAAAACTCTGTAATTGGACGAGTAAGATTATCTACTAGAATATCAATCAGATTGAGGATGCAGAAGAGCGTAACAAAAAAATACTACTTCCTGATTTAAAACACATTTCTTTGGAATTCGTAGCATTTGATTTTTTTCGTCTGTATTGCTACGGGGAGTGGACAAGATTATTCTCATTTCTGTTAATAACATATTGTAAGGAAGATTAAAATTTTCAGAATTTATTAGAAGTTCGCGAAAGATGTTGCCAATGAAATGCTGCTTCGTAATCCCAACAGCCCTCAGCTGTGTTCAGGAAGCGTGAGTCAGAATGACGCTGCAACGTTGAACGACATTTTATATCCAGCCAGCAGAACGTGTATTTGCGTGGGCGAAGGCAAGTTCAGTATTGTATCAAGAGCTGTGAAGACCCGAGTTGTCTAGTTAGAACTTCTTTAATCAAAGTTCTTTCAGAGTATTTGCTTTCTACAATAAATCTGTGTAGAAGTCTCTGGGCGCTTTAGGGAATACTAGAATTTATTGTAAGTTATGTTTGGTTTTCAATTGATTTGTTATGAATCTGATTTTTCATAAGAGAAGCTGATGAAAATCTTACGTACAAGTCCAAGAAAATGTAAGTAAACCTCTGGTGTCAGTCGCACCCCTGATGAGCCATGATCATATTACAGAGCTAAATGAGAGAACAAGAGCTGAATACCTGACCGAGAGATGTTGATCAGAGCATCAACTGATCTCACTGCAGTGCCTCTGACCGGGAGGCCCTAGGTTCGAGTCTCGCGAGTGGTAGGATTTTCTACACTAGCTATATAGCTAGGGCGAATACTCTCGTAGACTGGAGGAGAATTCTAGCGGTCGGCTGCTCTGATCGGTAGTTTTCCGTGGTTTCTCCCATCAACGCCAGGCGAATTCTGGAGCAGCACCCTAAGAAATGGGCCACGGACCGAGCGCGATCTTGCCTTTCTCTTCCTTAACCTCACCTCTTACACTAACATGCACTACACTACCACTCATACCGGGAGTCCGGTCGGGAGCTTAAAACATGGAGCGGCCTGTACGGTGTGTCTCTGCTAGGAGATACCTTGTTGGGGAAACCTCACTAGCCGACGGTAGGTCGGCGATGTTTCTCATCTTCTAGCGGGGGAAGATCACCGCCCCGTTCCAAAGAAGAAAAGACACTACACTTACGGGACTAATGACCTTAGCAGTTCATGCCCCCAAAATCAACGAATCAAAAAACTAATCGCGTTCTCTGACACCTTGGGGAGGTAGTCCTTCTTCAAATTGCTCCTATCTGCCTCGGAGCAATGGGGCGTCTCTGCCAACACTTACAGAGGTGGGTGAAGGCTCATTTTGTCGGTTTTATCTTTAAATTGTCCGTGCTCCCCTCTACGACCGCCTGAGATCTCATCTAACGTTCTATTGTTCAGAACGGTGCGCAATGTGTTAACGAATTTGGGGTTAAACACCCACCGATCATACGCTAATATGCTGCAATAAAGATTCATTATTATTATTATTATTATTATTATTATTATTATTATTATTATTATTATTATTATTATTATTATTATTAATGCCGGTGCTGTTTTTCTCAGAACATCGAATTACATCTATTGGTATGAATGACGACAGTACAAAACGTACATTACGATTTTCATTACTTAGAAGTTTAATGAAACGCAATAGTGACATTCAAAGAATAATGTCAACGATATGCCAATAAAAAGCTTGAATAAAATTTATTCTAAAAAAATATTTTAATCTCAATATATACACTGTGGTTTGAGAAATTATAACGCCAGTTTTTACTTTCCAAAAGCTTATTCACGCATTTATCACGAAATACTGGAGAGCTAAAAATCCGATAATGTTTTCGATACCGAACATACCGGGCAAAAACACATCCACCATATTAGAATACCCTTTCACCCACCTGCGAATTTCATTTCATCAATATTGCCAGGACGTCAGTCGTCACAAACAGGGTTGTGTGCCGGCACTGAACCAGCAGCGCACTTCGCTGCGGGGTATTCAGATTTAATTTCCGCGTGTGGCGTCGGCCAGAGGCATTAACGGTCTTGGCTTCCGCCCGCAGCGGCTTAAGCGAGATCGCACAACCACGTGCGCTCCGCCAATGCGATCGCTAACGAAGTCAGCGCGCGGCGCCGCGCTCCCGCCGGCTAATGCCAGCCAGCGAAATGTGTGGAAAATTTCCCCTCCCCGTATTTCTTTCCTTCCAATTTCCGGTCTCGTCAGTGTTTGCCTACGTCTGCTTGTTCCGCCTATAAACATTGCTCTGGTGTTGAGATTGCAGGATTCCATTTTCGAGATTGCTTTTCGAGCGTTTTGTTTAAGAACTGTGTGCGCTCACATGATTTGTTTCTGAGCTGAGTATCATCTATTCAGATTTATTGATCCTGTACGAGTGACAGAAATTGGAAGAAGTAACTTTAATAAAATGACATGGTTAAGTATAAATACTTTTTAAAAGTGGAGCGGCGTACGTCTTAAAAAGCGTTTAACACTTGGTGGTACTTCTTAAATGGAATCATTTATTCGTATCAACGATTTAAAGAGCACAGGAAATGCAAGGTGAATGTTTATCAATGCTGATTGTGAAAAAATCGATGTTTTATTTTTTAAGTATAGGAATGAATTTTAGTTTAGTTTCATTTACATTTGTAATTATTTTCATAATAAATCATCGAATTTCATACTTTATTTAGTGATAATTATGATAAATAACATTTTTCGTTTGTTCAATAGTGAAAAATAATAACGTAAACAAGACATATTTTAGGAGGAGGGGGAAAAGGGAATATCTTCTGCAGTCAATGTTTCAATTGATCAATTTTTTCTCAAATTTTGCTAGTCTTCTTTCGCTCTCAATATTGGCTATCATAAGTACGATGACAAAACTGATGTCGTGGCTACGTAGAAATCTGATATTTTGGTGATATTACTGCAGTTTCAGTTCTCGCTCCGGGAGCATCGGTGTCTTCCTACAACTACAATACTGAAAATACGAGTATTTTTTGTATAATTTTGTAATAAAGGCAATTTTTAAACAATTTTAAACAATTATTTTATCAAGACGACCCCAAAATGTTTAATTTTTCTCGTGTGTAGGAGGGAACGGTAAAGAAAGTAGTACTAGTTCCATTTTCGGCAAACCATTTTTTTTTCAAAAATAGCGAACAAAAGTTAACATAGTAGAAATACAGTGTTGATATATATTTGTTTGTTGAATTAAATCTACTCTAAAAAATCAATTGTTTATAAAGTCGTGTACAATTTGTTAACAATGAGTAGTTCAAAAAATTCTAGTAACATTTTTCAAATTGCAAATTCGTATTTCCTAGGCTTCGTTTGATGAGTTCTGTGTTCGCCTAATAATCGCAACGCAACGAGACGGTAGTTTGAAATTTTTAGAATATTCTCATTGTTAGTAGGTCGACATGGATGGAATAATAATAATAATAATAATAATAATAATAATAATAATAATAATAATAATAATAATAATATAATTATTTATTTAACCATAATGTTACAATGCCTCTATGTTCAGTTGTGTGGTACAGTGAACCATATTGTATGTACTTTGCGACATGAGCTCTTTACGAGCTTAGTCCTACCAGCAGTGTCCCGGCCTTGCGGCCAAGGGTTGAGGGGACGTATGGTTTGCACATGGCGATCCCTACGTCCGTACCTCTGATCTTTCCAACCTTAGAAGCGGGCTTCCTCATCGTCACCCAGCAACGGACATTGCAAGGAAAGCGCTCAGTTCATTTTTGCCCCAACTGGGAATCGAACGCGGGTTGCACCGTGATAAGCCAGCACGCTCACTAACGAACAACCGAGGGCCACATTGAACTATATTATGCGTCGAAGAGAATATATGGATAGATAAATAATAAAGCATATACTCCTATATGCATTAGATGAATATTATTTAGTGACAGAGGGGTTAGATATATAGTTTGAATATATTTCACACATCGCACGCTGGGAGACGATGTTCAAATGTATAATTTATGATGTTTCCGTTTTAAACAAATTTTGTTGGAATTTTTATTGTGTTCCAGAGTTATGTTTATGCATTCATAAGGCGATGTATTGTATGGTCTTCAGTTCTGAATGTTTATCTTATATACATGTTTTACTTTAAAACCTATTGGTTGTCGATTGGAAGCTCACTTCGATATAATCAAGGCAAGCTTGTTCTAAATTATCTTTCTCTATAATGTGCCCCAAATACTATTCTAACAGATCAAATTTATTATTATTATTATTATTATTATTATTATTATTATTATTATTATTATTATTATTATTATTTCTAGAAGTAAGAAATGACTTCTGTTCCAACTATCGAATAATTATAGATATGCACCGCAGGTGATTTGTTTGAATTGGTTTGGACTTCTTCCAATGAAGGCTGAAGAGTTAGTAAGGCAAAAATTGCGATGTTGTAATGTTACATAACCGTTCCGAATAGTGCGAGAAGGATATATATGGTGATGTGGCACCACTAGTTTCTCGAAGTGCTCTTTGTCATTTCAAATAATAGCTCATAAAAAGATTCTTTTGAATTGAATTCACTTCCATCGTTATGTTGCAACGAAGGAAATATCCTTCGTTAATTCTTTCAAAGAAACATTACTCAGAATTTAGCGTGAATCAAAAATTTCGTCCTCTAGTAATAATTTTCAATTTCTTTCTTGAAAAATCTTATTTCACTTTGAAGTCGAAACGTAGATTCTGCTTATTCTCTTAATGAGAGATGTATTATAATAGCCGAATTGCGGAATGGATGATTTAAAGAAAGAACACTCTTTTAAAGTGAAATTCTTTCGAACTAGCGTCAACCATTTCTATGCAGTGATATCGACGCTTTTGTACAACATAACCCAACAATCAGGAACGAATTAGAAATCAGAGAATCTGGTGTGCATGTTCATCTCTTGCCTCTTTGGATACGTAAAACCATTTATTTTCTTGTTATTATAAAACTTATACTAAATAGATCATATATCAGAGATATATTCATAGACATATCAGAGACATATTCATAGATCAGATCAATGAAGTATTTAATCGATCACAAAATATGATATTATTTGTATATTATAAAAATAATAGTACAAATTAGTATAATTCATAACATGAAAAAAATATCTTGAATGCCACCCCCTTAGCAAGTTAGTTGATGGATCCGCATTGGAAGTAATGTTATTTCGTGCTGAAGGGGACCATTTATTGTGCAGAGATATTTATATTTTCGCAGAAATTGTAACTTCCGCAGCCATCGAGGGGACGCGAATCAGAACGATCCCACCTCTCGAGGTAGCGGAGCGCTGGCCATTGAAGTTCGCGGACCTCCCCCCTCCTTTTTCTGCGCAACTACTCCACTCTGAACAATCGGGGTCGACGGCTCGTCTCAAAGCAGCGAACAGTCCCTTTCCGTGAGGCGCCTTTCTCCGCCTCCGCTTCCTATTCTTCCCTCTTCTTCTCCTCCTGTCACTTCTCCACTCCTTCCTCCTCCGCCGCCTCTCCCACCCTCTTCTGCTCTTCCTCCCTCTCCTCTCCTACTCCTCACTTCCTCCACCTCCCTCTCCTCCCTCAACAATATCTCTCTCTCACTGATCTTCCTTCCGCTGCCTCCCTGTCCTCCATCTCCCACTTCTCGGTCTACCACTTCTCCCTTCCATTGCTCTCACATCCTCTCCTCTCTTGCACAGTCCTAGTCTATCTACTTGTGTTCTCCTCCTCCCCCCACCCGTTTTGCCTCTCCTTTTCCTTCCAGCCGTTCTTCCAGTCATCTCCTACCTCCCACACCTCCTCCCACCTGTTCTGCCACTCCTCTTTTTCCTTCCACCCGTTCTCTCACTCGTCGCATTCTTCCCACTCCTCCTCCCATTGCTCCTTTCATTCTTTCTCTTTCTCTTCCTCGCGTCTGTCCTTCTCGAGCTCCTCTTCCTGCACCAACTCCTGCTCCGCGCAGACCCCTTATTAAGGACCGAAGCTGGGCAGCGCGGCGTGGAAGCTCCTTACTGCGGGGAACTTGGGCGCGCCCTCCCCCGGCGCCGGCGCCGTAAAGCCCTGCGCCGTCCGCTGGCCCCCCCCCGCCCCCGCCCCGCCCCGCCCCGCCCCGCCCCGCCCCGCCCCCCCCCCTCCCCGCCTCGCCCTGCCCCGCCTCCGCCCCGCCCCCGCCCCGCCCCCGCCCGCCCCGCCCCCGCCGCGCCCCGCTTGCCCCCGCCCGCCCGCCCCCGCCCGCCCCCGCTCGCCCCCGCCCGCCCCCGCCCACCCCGCCCGCCCCCTCCCCCGCCCTCGCCCCGCCCTCGCCCCTTCCCCGCTCCGCCCCCGCACCGGCTGGGCCGACGCTCGCAGGGCGAACAGCCCGGAACAACCATGGACATAGGCACGTCTCATCTTCCCAGTTTACTACATTCATCTGAGAATACGTGCGAAAATTATTAATCATGTACGCAAACAACGTGCAAACATTTGGCCCAAATGAACAGAGCAGAATCCAATTTTTACTCACTTAAGTGGTATTATTGTTCTTGTAAAGGTTCTAAGTATAATTATTCCCATTGACGTGTCTACCGGAAACGCCTCTGTTTCTGCCTCTCGAAACTGACGCGTGCATCAAGGGCCGTTCGTGCACTCTCTCTCGAAGCTTTCAGATGAATTGCGTAAATTTCGTTATTTACTTTTGCCATGTTCTACCCTCCGTAACTTAAATATTGTATATTGTAATGAATAAAATGATTGGGGAATAAACTTTTAATTTTATTGAGAGAGATTGCAATTTGTGATCGTTCTTTCTCAATGGTTTCACAATTTTCTTAATTTGAGGTAGATGAGCATAAACGGTAGTTGCTCAATTGTGACAGAAAATTACATATTTGTGTGTGAATGGGACGGTTCAGGCACTTATTGTCAAATGATTCACTCTATGAAAACAACATGTAATACGTATGTATGGCTTTTAGAATAGGAATCGAGTCAATAAGAATAAATTCACTGATGAGAACAGCGAGTGTATTAGAGATACAAGGGGAGAAGTCCATCCGTTGTGTAACCGTTACCCCGAATAAATTAGATTGTGACAAATGCTCAGAAGGCAACAACGAATCTCAAAAATCATTTATTTATTGAAGAAATATCTGTATATTTTAGCACTACAGGTTTTACAAGGCAGTTACGTGCGAATATTTTGAGGAATGTGTAGAATAAGACACCTTGTGAGCGTGAAATGAACACAGGCACTTGTTCAAATAAAACAGTTCTAGAGCAAAACGAGAATTTCTGAGACATGTTTCACTTGCTACGTGTCCTCCGCCGACTTCTCTGCCAGACTCCTGACTGTGGAGGTGGCCCTTCGCCGTGCGCCTGGGCCCCGTCCGGCCGCGGCCGCCTCCAATTAGACGGAATCGCCCGCGCGGGTCCCAGGTCCCGGCCCGGCCGCGCCCCCGCCGCTAATTACAAAGCGCCCGCCTGCTCGGCCCGACCGCCGCCGTGACCGTCGGCCCAGCTCCCTCCTGCCGCTGACGGCGCTCCTGAGTGCCACCGCGGAGGACTGGTGCAGGCGGTTCCATTTCGCTTTCCTTTGTTTTTATTACGAAGAAGGCTGCCTGAAGAAAATCGGCGATGCACATGTTACTGTTTTATTCGTGACGCAATGACCTCTCTTAGGGCGACAATGAATACTATCTGTAGTGTGAAATTGAAGTTATTTTATCTACAGCCCAATTACTTTCCTCACAGCTCCACGCCGCTCCACCCGGCTGCGCATGATTTTTGTATTTTACTAAACAAATGGAATACTACGGTAATACGGTGAGGTTCTTTGAATGAAATACCTCTCGTAGTTCAAATATCTCTACATCGACTTGTAATATAATGAATTACTATCATTTGTGTTTGTACGGAAATCAGAATTCGTAATAAAGCATGAAACAATGTTTCATTGTATAATGTAAAATAAAACAATGAAATCATATTATATATAACTATTTGAAGTGTATGGTGGTAAAATAATGATTTCGTACTTTGAGTATAAATTTATTTGAGCGTAAATGAAGTGGGTAGAGTTCTGTAAGCATTGTTTTATGCCTGTTGCTGTGGGTAACCATACGCACATTACAACACTGAACTGTCATATGTTGTCATAAAGCTGAACTAAAAACAAATAACTTTATTTCAGTGTTATTATAAATTATTATTTCAGGGGTATTATAATAAAAAGGTTCAAAAATCCAATTTTGGGGAATATCATCATATATTTCCATATCATCAATTTTTTAGATATTTCAAAAAGTACCTCTGAATCATACGAGGCGCATCCAGAAAAAATGTTTCCGTAAGTCAACAGAAAGCAAATACATCGCAACTAAACGTTGTTGTAGCTCATGTTGCACTGTTTTTTTTTCACATAATCACCACCAGCAGTGAGGCACTCGATACGTTTGGCCATACACGGCTCAGCTCTCAACAGATCTGCAGAAGCTCCGCAGGGAGGTGTTTGACCGCCAATCCTGTTGACGGGATCCCGCGCCCTAGCGAATAAGGTAACGGTATTTTCATACTCCTCAAGAAATTCCTATTCGGTCGGCATTACGCGCATTACAGTATCGCGTAATTGCAGGTGAGCGTCAAATACTGGTACGTATCCCAGGCGGCAGACTTCTATGACATATGATTATTAAGATGTGACAGTCATTATTCCATTCCTCGCAATGCAATGCCTTTAGGCAGTTCGTTGGGAAAAAGGAGGAGTAGGGAGCTTTGATTTTGGTGAGTAAAATCTCACACACTGGGTAGTAAGGGCTGCCCAGCGACTTTTGATTTCTACGTACCCTCGCAATAGACTTCGATACAGGGATGCAACTCACGATCCCACTATATTACAAAGGCTTCAGTTCTGGTGGTAATTATGTGAAAAATAGTGCAAAATGAACTGTATCAGTTACAATAATTTTATTTCCTGAAATTGTGTCTTTTTTATCAAACTTACTTTCTGGGTGTACTTCTTATCTTGAATGCCTGAGTAATATCCCGTAGAATATTTTCCTTCATTTCAAACTTCACTTTATATCACATCTCATAATTAGCTCTGAAAGTTGACAGCACCATTTTCCCCTTACATATCATCCCCTTCCTTAATTAAATATTAAGTTAATTGAACTTCAGCATAAATAATATGGTCCGGGAAAGTTGTTCCAAGATAAATCATTACTTCCCTTTATCATATGAACTGCACGCTTTCTCGTATCCAAACGAAATCCCTGTATGTCGTTGTTTATTACGTTATAGGACCCCTTCATGTATGAAATTGTCCCTTTGTTGGTGATTCTAGTTACATTTGAACTCAGGCGCTCATACTGTACGCCGCTTTTCGTCCTATATTACTTCGCTTGGCTTTTCATAATTTCAACGTATTTTCTCTTCCAATATTGCATCTGTGTTATTACCGGTGTCCTCGTTTTGCTCTTCTGAGAACCTCAACTGTCGAGCTCAGGGATCTCCAATAGAGTGCACTTCCAGGCACGCAGGATCCTCTGACCCAGACATCGCCTTTCTGTTTTACCAACTACCGCCACCTCCCCGCCAGAATGACCTCCCTCACTTTCGTGTTCAACTTAGCCCTCGCCTATGCTCTCTCTCCTTCGTCCTCGTCCCACGGCCTTCGTCTCACGCCCTTCGTCTCTCTCCCCACGCCTCTCGCCCCACGCCCTTTGCCCCTCGCCCCTCACTCCTCGTCTCTCGCTCTTCGTTTCTCGCCATTCGCTGTGCTTGATTGTCGCCCCTCGCCACACACCCCTCGTCCCCACACCCCACACACCCCACACCTCGCGCCACCATTCTCGTCCGTCGATTCTCGCCCCTCGCTTTATGCCTCTCGCCTCTCCTTTCTCGCCCCCCGCCCCCGTCACCTCTTGCCCCAAACCTCTCGCCTCACTTCCTCCCATGAATTCGCTTTCTCTGAGACAATCCTCTCCTCCGGTCCCGACTCCTTTACCTGCACCTCCTCTTCGCCACCTCTTTCTGCCGTTGTCTCTGTCCTATCCTTCCCCACGGCATCCGCCTCCGCTGGTAGCCCTGTGGCCAATATTGCCACCGCCCCGCAGCCACTGCTTCCGAGCCGCTGTCGTTCCGTCGTTGCAACTGCAGGAAATGAGCGCTCTTGGGGCTTTGAAAGTTGTGTTCTGTTTCAAATTCGGCTGCGAGGAAGCCGTTTGACTTCAGCGACGCAGGGTCTGCGCGGCCTAGAGGTGGAGGTACATTGTGAGATCGACCGCCAAGTTTCCTACTGGTTGGCTCTTTGGATGTTAAATTCGCCAGATATTGCGTCATTCCAAGTGTGGCTTAGGCTCTCAAGGTATTTCATTTTTAATTTCCTCACCCGTAAAATGTATTTTTTGAGGCTTCACTTACCACGGAATAAATGATTATTTACCAATAGTTGTTCCGTAAATTTGTTGCAGAGCCCTGTTTCGTCTCTTCTGTCTTTTACTTTTGGTGGACAATTTGACGTTTTTGGATAGGTAATGATCATGTAAACTCCTATGGCATTATGGATGAGGACGAAATATGGTGGGTCATAGAGATACGCTTGAGTTGGCCTCAAGGTGTGTGGAAGTGGTTGAAAGCTCATGAATGTGTGTGGAAGGGGACGAGGTCGTCGTAATCGCCTCTAAGTTTTTGAAGTTGGTTTCTTACGCAAAAGGTTGAAAAGGGTGGGTTCAGAGGTTATTCCCAGTGTATAATATTTAAAATCTAGGAAAATAATAACACTACTTGGAGGTAATATTATTGAGGCAATGTTCTCAAGATATTCTAGGTAGATGTGTTACTAGAAACTTCATATAGAAAGTATTGTGCCGGTAAGGAATTTTCAAAACAGATGACAGTACTTCAGTACAATAATTTACCATCATATTTTTCGTATTTCTTTACTGCAATATCCGTTGTGCTTATCAGTATGCTTGTCAGTGCCAGTAATCATGAATTTGTACTCGAGTCTTTAATAAAAAGGTTAAAAAAATTACTGTTAATAAAATACGTAATCTTTTACATTAATGAAATTTTTCAAAACTTGAACTTTCAGGAACCTAACCCGGAGCAGAAATCGTTTATTTTGTAAAGAATTATATTGAAAGTAATTTATCTTAATTAAGAATTGCAGTTTTCCCTAATTTACATTTTCCTCGCCTTTTGTAGTTATTAATTTTAGGAGAGAACAATAATGTTGTAAGAAACCGTTTCTAGAAATAGTATTTCATTTTTATTCTACAAATATTGTAACCTCTCTTTTCCAAAAGTAAATTAAATAAGATGTGTAAATATGTAAGTTTCGAGGTTTTAATTCTTCTCTGAACTCGTGATTGGAAACAGTAATACTGCTCGTATGAGATTTCCTCTGTTTGGGTACAATATTTGCCGCTTCGTTTTCACTCCTCCCCCTTCTCCCGACCAACTTTCCTGACTTCCTACTTCTCACTGTATCAGCCTCCCTCTGTTCGTTCCTTCTTTCTTCTCTTCTCTCTCGCTCTTAACACACACACACCCATACACACACGTGTGTGCTCTAGCTTTGTCACTTGCCTTCTGAGAGCGAGATAAAAATAAAGGAAATATATCATTATTTAATGATAACAAAGTATATCCGAAACCCATAGATATTAATATAAGTTAATGGAAATTAAGTCCGTATCACTGCATTCCGCCATTGCACTGTATTCTCGTTGAAGTACCAGAGATGTTTTACCATAATAAAAAAAAGGAATTTCTGGAATGGTGTGTCTCGTGAATTATCTTTTGATAACACCGCAACAAAGTTGTTGTTAAGTCAATATTTTCTTTTGTTCATGTGTCTTAGGAGACATTCACTACAGTAAACAAAAGGCGACATTGTATAGAACTGTCATAAAGCTGACAAAGAAATGTTCCTTCGCGTTACAAAACATCTGCCGTGTACAAGAAGTAAAGGAAGAGAGTCCGAGATAAATATTATCCAAAAAAATAAATAAATATATTGTGACATATCAATATGTCACTGAATATTGTACAATTATTTATTATAAATGGCGTCAATTAAAGGGGATAAATTATGTGAATATGCTAGCATAGCAACGGTAAGCGAGCCGTCGTCAAGGTCAACATATTCATGCAGTGACAATCGCGGAGACGGCTAGTTAATTCTATATAGAATTCTGGGATTGGCCGAAAAAGCAGTGACAGTCGTGAAGACGGCTAGTTCGTTTTGCAAGAAATTTAGAGATTGGCTAGGTACGAAAGTACATCAAATGTTATCTGCAAATAAACAATCGAGATTAAGAACCGAGCTTTGCAGGGCTGAAAGAATACGAGAGACATTCATTCTGACTGATGCCGTGCTCATGAACGGATCGTGCTCCAATTAATGTTAGGAGTTTTTTTTTCTTTGGGGACTTGTAAGCATCTACTAAGGAATGGATATTGAGAGAACATCAAAATTGGGACTCTAAGTGTGACAGTGGAGCTTAAAATATTTCGTGTGAACGAGTTGGAAGGACATTGAGGGCTTGGGCGAAGTTGTCAGTGATTGGACTGGAATGTTAGCAGCAAATAGTTTATTGATCTGATGAACGGTGATTGAAGTGTGCTTCCGAGAGAAGAAGAGAGAAGATGGTGTCTGAACCTGAGGACGGCGGCGTCGGAGATGGATAAAGATGGCCGAAAAAGCGCGCGAAGACATAAGGTTGGAACGGTCATGACAAACATTTAATTTTATATTGGGTAAAGTTAAACAATACCAAAAATTGTTATAAATTATTTAATAAATTTCCATGTTTTCGTGAAATGAATATATGATCTTTCATTGAGCCAATTTTAGCAATAAAGTAGCAAAATAGAGAGATATTTGCTTTTCAGATTCCTCGACCGAGTTTGTTTGAGTATAAATATTCAGATTATTTCAATATATATATTTTTTTCTTCTCGCCTGTGGGAAGTCAAAGAATCCCAGTCTTCGTCTTATTTTATTGCACATTGTAAGAGCGCATTATGAGGAGGCGATCCTGTCGGTGCAAGTCACGAAACGCGCGTTTGGCGTTCGTTGAACTGTCGGAAACGCGAATTGCGCGGACTTTCCTCTTGCGGAAAAAATCCTCGGCAGCGCCGTCACAGTCAGGTTGAGTTCGCAGCAGCTCCTTAGTTCAGTCACGATGTCTCCGCGAAGAACGTCTCCCTCATTCCCTGGGCCAAAGCAGACGCTGTTCTTGATATTCTGCGTCCGAGGCATCTTCCTTTGTTTGCGATGAAACACGGAACGTGCATCATCTTTCCTAAAAAAAAAAAAAAAAAAAAAAAAAAAAAGGAACAAGGTAAGGGGCAGTGACCAGTAGAATAAAGTTTTACAGATGCCTTCCTGCTTCGTTAGGAAGCGTAAATGCCCAGTGTAATCTATTTATGAGTTTAAGAGAAGGTTCGTAAACGCCTTAGCTGTTAAAAATACATTTAGAGTTTTTACACAGGTGGAATTATGTCTGATAAGGAACTTTATATTGCTGTGATTTGGTTAAGGAGGAACGTGTTATTATCTAATTGTATTGTAACATAACGAGTTGAAGTGAAGCGTTCTACACCTGTGGTTTTTGGTTTCTTCAAAAGTAAAAACCGGGAGGAAAGAATGTAACAGGATAGAGAAAGTAGGAGGAATCGAAAATTAAAGTCATTGTTCGGATGATTATACGCCAGCGTGCATGGAACGGTGCGAATATATGATGGATATTTAATATCCTAAAAATTATAGTTGAGAGCCTAATGCTGAGACCTTGAGCCTGGCAAACATATGACAGAAAATTACATCCTCATGCGTTTCTGAAATCATATTGCTTATATTCTTTGCGCAATCTTAATATTTGTCGAAATGTGTGTGTGTATAATACATATAATCCCATATCTATAAGCGATTACCATAATATCTCGGCTACCGCCACGGAATTTATATGTCGAAAGTTCAATATAAACCAAACCATTGTAATAGAACATAGTGATAGAAAAGTTTTGATATTTCCCTTGTATTTCACGTACACGTCAGATACTGCTTGATATTTAGCGATAACTTAGTACCAATTCATTTCTTCCAATTTCGATTTGAGATTTATTTAGTATGTACGTCAGTTCGTGATATATTGCCTTAGTGCCCATAGCAAGGGTTTAAAAGACGTTCGTTCATTTTGGGGGTTGTCCTCTCAGCACATTTTGTATGATTTTGATTTCCTTTCCATGAAGAGAAAGTCTGCTGAATGTGGAAAAGTTTTGGACAGTTACCAAAACATGATGTACGAAAAAGCGAGTGGACCCTGGGCAAGCAACGGAAGGGGGACGTCGGGATCCGTTTACCCGCCAGGCCGTAAACGTCTAATGCTTTATTTTTATTGCTGCGTCTTCGCACTTACTCTATATTTCATGCTGTCGGTCGGCAGGATGAGCCCCTTAATGCTAATGTATAACTTAATACTTTAAACAAGTCGTATCCTTCTCATTTGGACGAAGAGCAGTTAGCGTAATGAAGCGTTCCTTGCCCCGCCTCCGCGCCACCCTAGTTTAATCGGACGCCGCCGGCCGCGCCATGCACCCGCCCCCACCCCCGGACATCACGAAAATACCGGCAAAGGTGGCTCAGGGCATCAACTGATGTCACTGCAGCGCCTCTGACTAGGAGGGCATAGGTTCCCACTCCCCACGGTGGCAGGATTTTCGACACTACTTTGTCAGCTAGGTCGAGTTCAGTCGCTGTCTGGAGCAGAGTTCTAGAGGCCGGCTGCTTTGGTCCGTAGTTTTGCGTGGTTTCTCCGATCAATACCAGGCGAATGTCGGAGCAGTACCCTAACAAACGGGCGACGGACCGCGCGCGATCATTCGTTCTTCCTTGTCTTTTCCTTGCGCGTTATTTACACGAACTTATACTTACGTACTGGGCACTACCACACATGCCGAGAGCTTAGAGCTTGTCCCTGCTGGGGCGGTGTCCCACTGGTGAAAGTACCTGGGTGGGGAATCCTCCGCTTGCCGACGTGTAGGATGGTGCCGTATCTCGCTGCCCAGCTGAGAAAGATCATCGCCACTTCTCGAGATAAAAACATGCACTACACTTTAACCTTAGCATTTGTTTCGCCGAGAATTACTAATCAATCAATCAAAACGAAATTAGTACTTGCGAATGAAAACTTTTAATGAAGTGGATGATCAATTCTTGCTATTTCCGATTGTGTAGTTATTCTTACAACAAAGGCGACAATTATTTTTTAATTACGGATTGGGTAAAATATTTAACTGTTTTGAATAATTTTAGTTATAATTGTGTGAGAGTTAAGAAAGACACTTGACTTGGATTGACGGCTTCATGGTAGATTGCAATGGGGAATTTACCTCTCAGGATTGCAAAGTTAAAGTACATCATAGAAACAATTCGTGTCTTTACGACAACTTAAACAATTTCAAAAATTCTAGAATTAAATTTCGAATCAGACTTTATAAATATACAGTTCTTCTTGTAGTATAGCTGTTTAATTTTGAAAAAAGCTCTGACATGTTTAATTACTTTAAGAGTTAGTTATTTTAACTCTCCTTGGGTGACGAGGATGCTTTTAGCCGGCCTGGATGCCGAGGTCGCTAAGCCTGTAGGGCCGTCGTTTCCTCGGCTCAAAGAGTCGCGAATTTGAATCTCGCCTCGGGCATGGATGTTTAGTGTGCTTTGTTGTCCTTACGTGTCATGTCCCCTACAGGTACCTCAATCTACAACAATCAAAGTGGTCGCTCCATGACCTAGTAGTTCACTCGTGACCATAAAGAATGCTTTTAATATGCCCTGCTCCTAGAATTTCGTTACCGCCGCCAAACTCGTAAAAACTTCACTCTACGTGCATGGTGAGTAAAGTGGTTCTTACTTTGATGCGGCTTGATGCCAATCATTCAACAATGAAGGGTAATAAAGTGAGCCAAGATATTAGTAAGGTACATGAATTCACACACATTGCCCTCTTACCGGGAGGTCCTAGGTTCGAGTCCTGACGGCGGCAGGATTTTCGACACTAGCTTTTCAGCTAGGTCGAATTCAGTCGCTGTCTGGAGGAGAATTGTAGCGGCCAGCTGCTCTGATCGGTAGTTTTCCGTGGTTTCTCGGATCAACACCAGGCGAATGCCGGAGCAGTACCCTAACAAACGGGCCACGGACCGCACGCGATCTGTCCTTCCTCTTCCTTGTCCTATCCTCTCCCCTTACACACTCATTTACACTAACATGCACTACACTACCACATATTCCGGGAGACCAGCCGGGAGCTTAGAGCTTGACCCGGCTGGGGTGGTGCCCCGCTGGTGGGAGAGTCCTGGTTAGGGGGGAAACCCCACTAGCCGACGGTAGGTCGGCGCCGGATCTCGCCATCCAGCGAGGGGAAAATCACCGCCATTTCCCGAGAAAAACATGCACTACACTAACGGGACTAATGACCGAAGCAGTTGACGCGCCCGGAAACACGAAAAAATCAATCAATCAATCAATCAAACACACATTACCAGAAATATCCTCATTCCCCACTTTTATTAATACACAAATAAAAACAACATGAAATCTTCGCAAGATATATGTGACGGGTTAACTGTACGAACAGCGTTTCAAGAACATTGATACACACAATAAATATTCATTTACGCGACGCGACGCGGGGCGGTGGGCCACCTCCGCCCCAAAAGTTCAGACGGGCACCGCCGGGCGCGTCCTGCATCCCGCCCAGGACCCCGCGAATTTACTCGCGCCAGGTCAGAAGGTCTGTCCGTAAATTTTTCGAGTATTTTCGCGCGTGGATACTGGCGAAAGATACGAATGAGCGAGTAGAAACAATTGGCTACGATTCACTCTGAAGTCTGAGAATAATGACTTCACGAATATTTCAGATAGCTTTTAATTGGCACTCTGCAACTGCAAATTAACGAAGGTATATATTATTGTACTTTGTAAATTCCAGAGAACAATATCTGATTTGGTATCTTTTTTAGCATTTGAAACTAACTCAAAAGTTTGAAGTACGATAAACTGTGGGATGTAAGTGGTAAGCAATACGAACTTATAGTCCAGGGTCTTGTGAATACCAAATATTCGAAAATATGGAGAATAATGACAGGATGAAAGAAACTGGAATGGATGACGAAGGAAATATATGACTCCCGACTCTTTAAAATGTGTTGAAGAGACGAATACGTATTTGCATATATTAGATGAGATAAAAGAATAAATTGATTTGTGGACTTGGGCACGATCCGAGAACTGGTCATTAATAATCAAGAAACGTGTGTTCATCACTTTGTTCATATTTTCTTACTGCACGCTTTCCAAACTGCTCGTGAATGTGGGGGGGTCTTTTCATCTCTAGCGCAGCAGAATGCCGCATTCCTCTTCTCCCACGTGGAGCCCGGCCCCCGAAATTTGCGTGCGCGAGGTCAGGAGGCCGCGGCATAAGTACCGGCCACGCTGTTGCCTCCTCGACCACCGCCGCCGCCGCCATCGCCTCCGTCGCCACCGTCTCCACCACCGCCACCGTCATCATTTCCGTCGCTACCGCCACCACTACCACCGCCGCCGCCTCAGCAACCGCCACTGCCACTGCCATCGCTATCGCTACCGCCACCATTGTCACGACCACCACCACCACCACCACCACCACCGTCTCCACCGCCTCCATTGCCAACGTCACTTCCGCCACCGTCTCCGCCGTCATCATCACCACCACCACTACCACCACCACCGTATCCACCGCCACCACCGTCTCCACCACCTCCATACCGGTAGCAGTAGCTCAGTGCATCAACTGATGTCACTGCAGCGCCTCTGACCGCGAGGTGCTCGGTTCCCACTCCCCACGGCGGCAGGATTTTCGACACTAGCTTTCCAGCTAGGTCGAATTCAGTCGCTGTCAGAAGGAGAATTCTAGCGGCCGGCTGCTCTGATCGGTAGTTTTCCGTGGTTTCTCCGACCAACGCCAGGCGAATGCCGGAGCAGTACCCTACCAAACGGGCCACGGACCGCGCGCGATCTGTCCTTCCTCTTCCTTGTCCTATCCTCTCCCCTTACCCACACACACTAACATGCACTACACTACCACATATTCCGGGAGACTGGTCGGGAACTTAGAGCTTGTCCCGACTGGGGCGGTGCCCCGTTGGTGGGAGAGTCCTGGTTAGGGGGAAACCCCACTAGCCGACGGAAGGTCGGCGCCGGATCTCGCCATCCAGCGGGGGACGATCACCGCCATCACCCGAGAAAAACATGCACTACACTAACGGGACTAATGACCGAAGCAGTTGACGCGCCCGGAAACACGAAAAAATCAATCAATCAATCAAAAACCACCTCCATCGCCAACGACACCTCCGCCACCGTCACCAGCGCCGTCGCCACCGCCACCGCTGCCTTCGCCGTCGCCTCGCCGCACCCTCCCCGCCGTGCCTCAGCCTCCGTGAGCCGCACGACGTTGGTGCTGACGTCACAAAGGTGCGGGCGACCCCCCGAATTTTAGGTTCGCGCTCCTAGGCGAGGTGGAATACTGCTTTCGTATGCAAAGGTTACACGTAAGGATACGGGTGCCAAGGATGAGGCTGGCACCAAGAGAAGCTATCATTTTCATTGCTTGCCCCAAATTAAGAGTCAGCAACCGTCGGCCTGTACTCGTGTACGCCCTCGATGTTCGGTGTTGGCTAAAGGCGAGGCAAGGTAAGGCCAAGGTGTGGCATGTTGAGGCATGCTGAGTGTAATGATAGCGGATTTCTACTCGGAAACAGCTGGCATATAATCAGTTCGTGACACTGCCGTTTCATAATAAATCTGTTGATATTTGGTTAGGGAATCGCAATAATTGAAAGGGAGGAAATGAGGGGGATATGTTTTCTGAAATGTGTTCTTATGATTCTTATACCTACCATGTGACTAGATCTCTTGTAGTGGCAGAGGATGTGCGACTGGATACGAACCAGAAGCCGACCTCCGAAGGGGCTGACAACGAGATCTACGAGTTACAGACTATCACAAACCAGAAATACAAATATTTCACTGTTTTCATTGTTTAAATTACCCATTAATACTTGTCATTAAATCTTGGCGACCATATTTGTGTTCCCTATGTGAGAAAATCATTCAAACCATTGAGCACTAAACGAATTGAAGAGCAGTGCTCTAGACATAAGACTAGCAGAAATAATATTTAAGTCGGGTTCCAGTCGCACGGTTACCGTTACATCTCGAGGTGTTGTTTTTTACAAATTATTGTATTATAGGCAACCGTCGTATGCTATAAAGGAGACATATAAGGTGGAAATAATATTCATATTACATGTACAGTTGCAATACGTCTGCTCTATATTGATCGAATTGGCAAAAAACACTCGCACCACTACGGAATGCACATAATCCTTCTTAAAAGTTCATTGCATTTTCGGGATAACCATTTCATTCAAATGGAAAACTACTCGAACACAAGTTCAGTTGGGTTCTCTGTCTGGCATCGTCTTAGAACGTCCACTGACGAAAAGTAGATTTCGCCCTGCCCCCCTCCCCCACAAAACCTCATTCCGATAAGACACAGGTTCATAGAATGGTTGTCTGCGAGCAAGATGTCAGCAGTAATGCGTTCTTCTGTCATTCTTCTGTGTTTCTCAGTAGCGCGGAATCGGCGATGTTTACATGTGGTGCAGTATCTTCTACATATGAACTAGAGTACATGCCATTGTGTCGGGTAGAATGATGCTATGCGATACCGTGTGATACAATGCACATGATGTCTGTTGCTTTGGGATTATTTACTACAGCATTTGGTACAATGTGATACGATCGCTTACGCACTAACACGAAACAATAAATGATAAATAACAGAGGAGATAGTGGAAACAATATTTTACATAAATACAGACGTTAGTGCTTTAGAGCATCGATGTGGAGGAGTTTATCGACCAGCGAATGCATTCGCCTTGTCTGGCTGGAGGTGAAAGCAGGGTTCATCTCCGAGTAACATGTGAGAAGCCGCAAACTCCAATATTCCGCCGCGTTGCCTGAGCGCGTCCCGTCGCCCGCGGAGGGCCCCTATGCAGGCGGCCCCGGGCGACAATCCCGGCACCTTCCCTTGACGGGGGAGAGAGGTGGGGGGAGCCGCCTCAAATCGGACGGCGGGCGACTAGCCCGACAGTCGGCCGGCCGCTGGCCCCTGGGGCACGCCGCGAAATTGAGAGCGACGCGACGCGGGCGAGGCGGGCGGGGCGGGCGGGGCGGGAGGGTATCGGGGTGGGGCGAGCACGGCGGGCGAAGGCCGACGGGCTGCGGAGGGTGAGTGGCGAGAGATTTTTTAGTCGAGGGCGGCGTTGCGAAGGTTTGGGAGGGCCAAAATCAATTCTTTCACGGAAGTTGTTTCGTAAACGGGGCTCATTATACGTGTATTGTCTTCAATATCTCTAATTGGACGCGACACGAGTGAATTTAATTTACCATTTCCGAAAAAGTTTTTAATCAGTTGGTTGAAAACATTTTCGGATATACTAAATTAAAAGTGTATTATCTACATCGGTTTCATTTATTATATATTGTTACATATTATTACACAATCAGTTGTAATTAAAGAAAAACTTTCAAAAATTAACCTAATTGCTAATTGTTTATTTGTTTCTCTAAAATTGTGCATCGGAGAACATAGAATGTTTATTAATTTAATTCCTTATAATTTCTCCTCCTGTTTCATTTACGTGAAATACTCAATGATCTGTAATTCAGTCATTGAATTTGTCTTGATGTATCGTGGTACCTGAAGGAGAGTTCAGGATACCCCAAAGAGTTTAAATAAATTCTTCTTGAAATAATTTACATACGTAGAAAATGAGAATTACACAGGGTGTACCGTGTGGGTATCAATATTCTGAATAATTTGATACGAAATGAGATTTTCAGTGAATCTAAGACACATTTTACGTAAACACGTTCCAAAGGAAATATGATTCATTGAATCTCAACAGTCTCCTCGATCTGTTAGGTAATCATCAGTAAACTTACTAGTTTTCATTTACAATAATTGTCAATGACGATATGTTCAATATAATTTCAGCAATATTTGTGGTAAATGTAATTCAGACAGATCGAACGTCCAATTTCGTAAGACGGTAGCGTGGATCATTACACTTCACACTTCCCCACTCTCACTGCCTCTTTGTGCGACGCGTCTCGCGCACAGGGATCGATTCGGGGCGTGGGCGGCCGGGCGTGGGCCCACTGCGTGCGTGCGTGGGTGGGGGCGGCGCCATTTCAATATTTCGTCACAGAGGCCGCCGTCGCCGCCGCCGGGGGCTCTAAAGTTTTACGGGCGGCCGGCAGGGGCGTGGCGGGCAGGGCGGGGCGCGGCGGGGGCGCGCGGTCGGGCCGTTCCGGCAGTAAAATTAGGAGGCGGCGGCTGAGGAAGACGGGGCGGGGGAGAGGAGTTTGTTGGCAGAGGAGGCGACGCGTGGGGAAGGGGGTGGCGACGGCGATGTTGGCATAGGAGGTAACGGCGGTAGTGAGGCGGGTAGTGGATGTGGTATTATTGTTGTTGGGGGCGGCGGCAGAGGGGGCTGTTGAGGGGACGGTGGCAGTGCCTACGGTGACGTTGGTGGTAGAGGTGGCGGAGGGAATGAGAATGGGAATCGAAATGGGAATGTAAAGGGAAAAGGCAATCGAAATGGGAATGTGAAGGGAAATGGCAATCGAAATGGGAATGTGAATGGGAATTGGAATGGGAATCGGAATGTGAAGGGGAAAGGGAATCGGAATGGGAATGAGAATGGGAATGGAATCGGAAAGGGAAGGGAATGGGAATTGGAATGGGAATGGAAATGACATAAGAATCCGAATGGGAATGGGAATCGGAATGGGAAGGGGCACCACCCACTTCGATCCATCCGCTTCGACCCCCAACGCCCGCCTTTGGAAGAGATTTTGCTTTTTCTCTAAATAGTCCAAGAATTGGAAAATAACGTCCACTTTTTTAATTGGCCTCTCAATAGGAACTAAAAATTACCCAATTTCAAATATTTAAATTAAACAGCACGTGAACTGTACTATTTTAATGAAATACACTACAGTTGCATAATTAGATCAGCTGCGTTGGTATGAGACTTGGCTTCCAAATCCGAATTCGAGGGGTCAATCCCGGCAGTTGGCAGTGGATTTTCAAACGATGAAAATGCTTATCATATCTGCGTCATGTCACGCTTGTAGAATATAAAATGAACTCTGACAGGTGCTCGGCAAAATTAAAATCGTCCGATTTAATATCTCGTCCTAAAGTGATTCTTCATTTGTATTGTTCAGGCCCCGTTTCTGACGAGGAGTAGAAGTGAAGCGCAGTGCTTGGGGGGGGGTGCTTCAGAGGCGGCCTGAATAATACAAGTTACCAACATAGACTAGAAAAGACATTTCGCCGTAGCATATTCAACACAAAATATGGTTATTTTCAAACTATAATCTGTTAAAAACAGGATCAAAATTAAAAATTGATAAAAAGAAACTGAAATTTTCCTTAGGTTTGCAAAGAAGTTCTTAGTGCCCCAGATTACAGATTTTACTGTTGTGAAAGTCTCTTCGAACATGGTTGTCAGGAGAAATTCAAATAAAATACTTTTATATTACTTGTAATTATGGATCTGCACCCTAAGAAAGCTCTCATTTCGTGGGCTTTTAGGTGGGCATTGGAAAGAGCATATACTTATCTGCTCACACCATTGCAGCACGCGAGGTTACACCCATCCACCCACCCACCAACCCACCCACCCACCAACCCACCCACCAACCCACCCACCCACCAACCCACCCACCAACCCACCCACCCACCAACCCACTCACACACACACACACACACATACATACATACACACACCATCAAAGAATGCTCTGTATTATTACCTAGTGTAGCCGAAGTCGAATATCCTGACATTGCCGTACACTACGTCTCAAATCTACAACTTCCAGTTTTACGATGTTCTTCGCAGTTGAAGTCTATCAATACACACATGATCGACTTTTCAAAAATTCAAACATGAGCTTCTCTCCTGCATCAATTCCGCGATCATCCTCGATTCAATTTCACTTCCAAGACTCCTCTGCACGTCGCCTTCCGGTTGTGGTGGAACCTCGATCCGATTGCGCTTCGCCCGCCCTCCCATTCCGCCAGGCCTCTCTCTTCGGGCGAACGGCGCTCTCTGAATCGGCCCCCGGAGCGCCGTCCTCGCACCCCCCCCCCCCGCGAAAGCACTGCGCCGCCGATTGTCACTCGCGCAGCGCCTCCCAGCGGCGGAAAGCCAATTGCAAGCGCCCAGGCAGTACTTCGTGCCAAAAACATGTCGCTGAATGTGAATTGCAACATTGGAGAGGATCAGAAAATATAACATAATTATCTATTATTATTATAATAATAATAACCAATAATAAATAATAATAATCAATAATAAATAATAATCGATAATAAATAATAATAATCAATAATAAATAATAATCGATATCAAACCGGAAGCGGAGGCTCAGTGCATCAACTGATGTCACTGCAGCGCCTCTGACCAGGAGGTCCTAGGTTCCATCCCCGGCGGCGGCAGGATTTTCGACACTAGCTTTTCAGGTACGTCGAATTCAGGAGAGGGGAATTCTAGCGGCCGGCTGCTCTGATTGGTAGTTTTCCGTGGTTTCTTCGATCACCACCAGCCGAATGCCGGAGTAGAACACTACCAAGCGGGCCACGGACCGCGCGCGATCTTTTCTTCCTCTTCCTTGTCCTATCCTCTCCCCCCCCACACACAAACTTGTACTATGCTACCACACATGCCAGGAGACCGGTCGGGAGTGTAGAGCTTGTTCCGACTGGGGCGGTGCCCCGCTTGTGGGAGAGTCCTGGTTAGGGGAAAACCCCGCTAGCCGACGGGAGGTCGGCGCCGGATCTCGCCATCCCCCTTCCCACTTAAGGGACTAATGACCAAAGTAGATAACGCGCCCTGAAACACGAAAATATCAAATCAATAACAATAATAATCAATAACAATAATAATAATTTTCACCACCTGCTGACAGTAGGAAGTTTAACAACTACAGTGAAATTATATCGTAGGCTTCCGCGGCCAGAGTCATGATCTGGGCTGTCCGGGTGACGCCGCGTCGAAGGCTGGGGTGCCGACGTTTCGACCGACATATCGCGGTCCTCTTCAGGACAGTACAGCCCTGAAGAGGACCGCGATATGTCGGTCGAAACGTCGGCACCCCAGCCTTCGACGCGGCGTCACCCGGACAGCCCAGATCAATACAATGAAATTAGTTTCCCGTTCCGCAGTTATCAATTACCGTTCCAACCTCATACCTTCTAACCACGATGTGATTGTTATAAATGGTTTTGACGGGTCAAAGAAATGACTGCTCCAGCCGGAAATCGAATTCCAACCTTCCGGTATACGCGCATTTGCTGTAAGGACTTTAGCTGCTACCGACGGTCATATCTTCGAACAGCCTGTGGAGATTCGAGCCTCGTCCTTGATAAACAGTACATTACAGCAGCTGGTTCCAATTGAATCTTTAATTTGTATTTAATTTATCATTAAATAATTTATCATTTTTAATATTAAATAATTTATTATTAATTTGATATTTAATAATTTAATTAACTGCAATAATAAATCATGCAAAATTAATAAATAACTTAAAATAAATTAATAAATTATTTTCTTATTTAATTATGAATTTGTATCCCGGAAATCTAGTTCGATTCCCTTCTGGACAGTCATTTCTTTGACCAGTAAAATCATAATTTATATAATAGTATAATTAATAAAAATTGTCTCTCATTTCTTGTTGCAGGTGAGTTTCATGCCTATGCAGTCTTGATTGGTGTGATAGTTACGGAGAGAAAACAAGATTAAAGCTTTTTTGTGAGTAACATGAATACTGAAAACAATTCGGCATTTTGTTAATTTATATACAAGGAACATGTAATCGATAGTATTGTTATCAACTAGCATTAACTTTCACAGGACCATCCGTTAAGTTAAGTAAATTAAGAGTAATGAAACCTATTTAGCCCTATAATTTAAGTACATTGTGTTCGTAGATTTTTAGTTCTTTCATACGAATGTTTCAGAGGTAATGCAATGTATGGACGCGTTCAAGGTAATGAATACCCAAAACTCGTTATTAATTATGAGCATCCGGATGTGTAGTAGACAGAAACATCTGATAATTGAAAGAAACTATCTTTTGCTGGCTCCCCATCACTGGATACCATAAATCCGTTTGCAACGCCACACTCAGTTGAGGGACATAAGGGAAAGGTGGATAACGAAAGTGAAAGCTGAAAACCAGGAAAGTCAAGCAATTTTTTGGACACTTAAAAAAAGCATTGAAGCCCAAGAATGTACAAAACAATATCATACCAATATTTTAACTCTCCAGCATGCGCTAAATTAAAAAATGATCGTCTGGGGAAAATATATGAGAAGAAATTATTTCAAATCCAGTTCTTTAGCAAAAAGTCTGGTTTATAGTACATTTATTTATGCTTTTCTATATTTACCAAATACCCTGAACTCTTTGCCCATAATGTGAGTGTCCCAAGATATTGGTCACTCTTTATATGGCTTACTGCACGAGTTTTTTTAAATTCAAAGTTTTAAATAAAAATGTGGAATGGAAACTTATGTGAGAATTACCATGTCAAAAACGTAGTTAATGTTTCCGTGAGATCTAGGAAAACATGACAATTTTCTCCAAAAAAAAACATGGGGAGCTAGGAAAACTTGCCAGTAAAACTTAGTGTGTCAAATTACTCCCTCGTAACTTCAATTGATTAACTTGAGTATTGAATAAATTGAGAAATGTTCTCTTATGAAAGAGAGTCGCAAAAGCACACCTGAATTGCAGGACCAGTTTACTTGCTCTTTACAAGCCGTCGAACACATTTATTAGACCAGCCGTAATTTTTGACGCGAGGATCAATCAGTACTTTCCACCTACTGGTTTTTCAGTATTTCCAGCCAATTGGCGTAATCGGAGTGACACATGCGTAAAGAAGTCTTTTTAGAGATTTTAGAAAGTTCACAAATTATAATATAGTTTAGCAAATGCAAAATATACTTACGTTAATTCAAAAACATACTTTTGCTTCAATTTATGGTGTGTTGTAGGGGAAAACAGACCGTGTCATTTATTACAAAAAATATTAAGTTATTAATTAATAATATCTGGTAAAACTCGGACTGAATTTTAAGAACTACGTCTCACAGTAGACGTACATCAACCATTGCAATGACGTTTAAATTCTTAGACCCCTTTTCTATTTTGTTTTGGCAATAAGTTTTAAAGATGCATTGGTAAAATTAGTATCATTTGTCATTAGGAATTTCGTTTTTATTTATAAGCGATATAATGTGAAATATAAAACGAAACTCAGAAAGAGAACATTTCCTGGAACAATGCGTTTTCGTTCTTGAAAGCGACATGTGAGTCATCGTAAGCAATCGAGCGAGTCTCGAACGATATGGAGTGATGCGTGTTGCATTGGAATTGTATGTCGCTGGTATGCATCCCCTTCTTCCTTTCGGTGAGAATCCCCCGTCGTGCTACTCCACACTCCACCTCCTCCGTGAGGGCGGTCGTAACTTTGTGACGTGCGGTCGATGCGTCGTTGACTCGTTTCCCCCCGCGCTCACCGAAACCCGCGTTCTTCCTTTCACCCCTCACAACCTCGCGACTTTGCAATGGCGGCTTCCCTGGTGTAAAGGTTAGCTAATCGGTCTGTTCTATCCAAACTCGCGGATTGAAACCCGATCGAAGTCGTGGGATTTTAAGGGTGAACATTTTTTTTGTACGCATTCTTTCGGAGGGGAAGTAAAACTGCCTGTCCCATGTTGTAGATATACTGCATGTAAAAGATTATCAAGTCTAAAAGAAGCATCTGAGCAAAATTCATATCGCCTATTTCGACGCCCGAGGGATACCTTCTTTCTCTGCTAGATAGCGAAAGGAGCGTAGCGAAATTTGCGTGGTCCGGCGGGAGAGTGGGCCTCATGGCCAATTTAAATAAGCCTCTCTACATAAAAGAAAGGAACATTGGATTGATTGATTTGAAAACCTAAGTTACGTCCTCCAGTTTCGTGACTACTACATCGCCTATCGTTAACTTGTATTTTTCCCCCTTAATTTTGCACTGCACTTCACTTTCCCCTCTCTCAGTTTTGAGCTAACTCTATTCCATCATTCTTACCTCTTCTACCCTTCCCGTTATTGTTGCTAGTGCTTTCGCATTCTGAACATTTCCAACTCTTCGCATAACCCTTCTCCCTCTACATCTTTCCATCTGTATTAACACATTTTATTCATCACTTCCCTCACTTCCTGTTCTACCTAACTTCTTCAGCTTCTTATTGATAGTTTTCCACCGCTCATTTCTCTCCCTTATTTACCATTTTTCAAACTTAACTCCTACAGCACCCCCACACTTCCTTACTGTACTCTTACTATCTATTTATCTATACTTTCTAAGCCTTTTAAAATCTTACCTCTTCACACTCACTGATCTTTATCCAGTTACTAATTTCTTTCAATATTCTCGTTCCTCCTTACATACCTTTATTTACATGCTAAGAATATGTGTTAGTTTTATTCGGGCGAATTGTACTTAATATGTTGCATTTAATCATGTTCGAAATGCACCTTCAGACGCCCACCTTTGCCCGCATACCTCATTTCGGCTTCCCTTCTCAGCGACGCAAGTGTTGCGCCCCCCCCTCCCCCAACCCACCCACTGCGCCCCTTGTTCCAGGAAGAGGGAGCATCGTTCTTGCCTTGTAGTGGGAATAGGATTAGACGTTCAAGATAAGGGCAACCACCCACTCTAAAGAAAACGAGGTACCTCTGTTTCGTTCGTGACAGGTTAACTCGCTAGGATTGAGGAACACACGCTTGTTCAGATAAAAGGGAATGGTGAGGATTTTACGTATACCCTACCAGATTCCCTTTACTTCTCCCAAGTTCCTTTATCCCATTACACTTGAAGGTCTTTTGACTTCTAACCCATGCTCCAGTTACTCTCTCTCTCCCTCCCTCCCTCCCCCTCGTTTCTGCTCGTTCGCACCCCTTCGTCACAGCAGCGATTCTTGTTTCGTGCGAGAAACGACGCCATTTTGCTGATTTGTACCCTTGAAGCGCTCTAGCAGTATAATTTATCAGCATAGCAATTTGGTTAAATAGCAGCATAAATGTTGCATGAAATACTGCCAGGCAGTTTCAACAATGCCCCTAAACGCGCCAACAAAATGTCAATGTCTAGTATCTCGAACGTTTATGGCTTCCTTAGCTACTCTCACCTTCCTATGTTTCAGTACACACGGACAAGCATCTCCTCACTCTCACTCTCACTCTCATTCTCACTCTCTCTCACTCTCTCTCACTCACTCACTCTCTCTCACTCCCACTGTCTACCTCCCACTGTCTCACTACTACTCTCTCTTGTATTCCCCTACAATCTCCCTCCCTCACCCCTTTACGTTTCCACCTCTTTATGACCTCCAACGTTTGTCGTTTCGTGCCAGAAACGATGCCATTTTGTCGATTTGTAGATTTTCAGCGCTCTAGGGGTATAACTAGCAGCATAGCCATTCGACAATAAAAGTTGCACAAAAATATTACCAGATAGTTGCAACAATACCCCTGCACGCATAAGAACGATAATGTCAATGTCATGTATCCCGATGGTTTATGACTCCTTTAACTTCCCCCATATCCCTATTTTACTTAACTTATTGTGTTCTCACTCTGTTACTCCTATATCCCCCCTGCAATCTTCCTCCCTTTCGCCACTTAACGTCCCCACCCCTTCTCCACCGCAGCGTTTTTCTCGCGAGAAGCGATACCACATAGCCGATTTTGTTGGAGCTTTGAAGCGCTCTAGCGGTATATGCAATTAGCAGTATAGCAATTCGGCAATAAAAGCTGCACAAAAATACTACCAGGTACCTCCAACAAAGCCTCTTCGAGCACGAGCACGACGATAGCAACATCACGTATCCCCAACATTATAACTCCCGTACCCGTACTAAACTTAAACTACTTGTCACTCTCACTCCTATACTCCCCCAGCAATCCGCCTCCCGCACCGCTGTTCGTGCCCGCCCTTTCCCTCGCAGCTTGTCTCGTTTCCCGCGAGACTGCGCTGCAGCGAGGATGCTTTGACTGGCAAAGCGTGGCCATTGCGGCGGGCGCTCCGCTGCTCTCCACCTCGCCCACTGCGCGGAAAGGCATCCCGCAGCCGCCGCCGCCGAATTGTCTGATGGCAGGCGGGGAGAGCAAGCGCAGGTTGATAGAGAACGAACGGGGCAAGTTCATTCCATTGTCTTCTGCCATTCGTGTGGTAGAACTCAGTCGGATTGAATTATTTGTGAATAATGATAACGGTATTGTCTTTATAATGATAGTGAAAAAATTGAATATTTTACAATGTGATTGTGCTCATGAGAGACAATGGATGACCAAAGATATCCAATGAACAAGTGTTTTAAAATGTCTTCATCAAGTTTTAGAATATCACGTTCTTTTGATGTGGTCGATATCTGTCTCGAAAGCACTGTGGAATCGGAAGAAGAAATTTCGTTATGAGTGAATGTCACTGATTCGGGTAGATTATTCGCATCTAGGCGCGTTTAGGTTTTTATATAAATCCTTAATCGAAAAAACAAGTATTGAGAATTAAATATTGTGGAAAATGTAAAACAGAAGACCGTGCAATTGTATGTTACATTGTAAGGCAATAACTCATATCTCGGGAATTATTAATGTATTACATCTGTTTAAAAGTTTTGTCTCATGTTTGTGACCAAAAGAACTTCAAAATGTTTCTTAGTGTATGTTGTAACGAGGGATGCGCCTGATTCTTCGGATTTTCTTTCCGAACATGTAATTTCAAGTAATTACTTAGGATCTTCTTTGCTGCAATTTTTTTGTTTTTGTTTATTTGACGGTTTCTTTACCTCACTAGGCTATCCACGCTGCTATTCTCGGAACCTTGTGCAAATGTGAACGTAATTGAATTCTGATATTTGTATTGAGGTATTTCGTACGCGAATAAAATCGAAACCATTCACCGGATTTGTAAATATCCGCACGGAAAGCCCCAGAGAATATGAGCTACACGTGAACAGCATTCAGTGATGATTATGATATCGTAATTACTTCTTCAAAAGTCACACAATAAAAGTTATTTGTAAAGGTGTTCAGCCCTACCGGTGATATGCCCAGGAAATGTCATAAATAGTGAGACACACACTGAAGTGACTAAGTTTGTTGGATGATTCCATCCAGTGTATACGTCTTATATTCCAAATTTCAGTTCTCGTTCATTAATATTGAGAATACTTTCAAAGAAAAGGAAACAACCTAAGAGTACTGAAGCTGATCTATGAAAACGAAACTTACTGTCTTCAAGAAAAGAAAAATTACATGTTTGGGATTTATATGATGCTATTCATTTTTTTCGTGCACATTTTAATAAAAATTGAGGAAACAGAAGAAAGAAACTGAATTCAAGAATTACTGCATGGACGAAATCATGATAAGGATTGAAGTGAATAACAATTTCAACATAAAAACGGCAAAGAAACTAATTTTGAAAGAAATAAAGAGTAGCTAATGACGGAAACCTGTAGTTGCAGGGAGAGAGCAGACTGGATTGATGATTTTAAATAATAGCCTATACAAAATAAATATCGAACTGTTATGAAATGTGTGGATCAGGTAACAAGACATTTAGCACGATGGTCTCATTTTTAAAAGTTCATGAAATTATATTTCTTACCTATGATTGGTTTTTGTCTTACAAGAAAGTAGTAGGAACGACACACGCCCAATATTAGAAATAACGGAATCGGTTGATTACTTAAAGTTTGGCTGTCGTCACGGTTTACAAATCTCAACCACGTATTTTATTAGTTGTTAATTGGTCTAACGACGTTAATGACCACAACGCTTTCCACTGAAGATGCTTTAATTTCGTTCGCCATCCGAAGCGTGGGAGGCCCATTCGCGTGCGCGCCCAGCGAAGCGGCGGCGCGCGAGCGCGTGCGGGGGCGTGCGGGAGGCACGCGGGGGCGTGCGCCGCCCATCAATCTCCGGAAGTGACGTCGGGCGCTCTCCGCAGCCGCCACACACGTCCGCCTCCTCGCCCTCGCCCCGCCCGCCGTTGGCTGTGCGCTCAACGCACCAGCAGCAAAATGAAGACGGTGGGCAGTGCGTTCTCTATAAGAGAACATGAAGTCGGCTGCAGGCTAAACCTACAACCCCTCCCCGTGGAAAAATCGTAGTTGCGCTCCTGGTAATATTGTTAATACAAGGGACAAATTTAGCTCATGCTTCTTTCTCGTAAACGTACGCATATACGGAGTATAGAGAAAGTTATGCCGTGCTGCAGAGAATCCATTTTGAGATTTCAACAAAATTGCATGTTTTGGGGTCCCCTGATAACAAAAAGGTTTTTTTTACATTCAAAACGTCCGTCTGATGTAGCTTCGCCCGCCGGAGGAGTTCAAGCGGGCGTTTGTGCCTCGCCACCACCACCCCTCTCTTGAAATTTTTGAGAGGTATCTCTACGCAATAAAAGATTTTTTTTTTCCTAGGGCTTGTATCCAGCCGACAGCCGGTTGCCCTTTACGTCCCGAAGGGACGCATATTCGACCATACACTAGACAAACACTTGCGGGCTCCTCTGATCTGGGGTCAGCAGAACGCGAGGCCCTCCGCGACAACACACACACACAAAGTCAAGGGACAAACAGCCATGCCCAAGGCGGGACTCGAACCCGCGACCCTTCGGATCGAAGCGCTGAGTCGGTACTCGCTCTTAGCCACCTCGGCCATCCAGGTCGGCATAAAAGATTTTATTTCGAAAATATTATCAATTCCTGATTTTTCTCTCTTTTTTTGAAGCTGATGCTTTGTGTAATTGATACACACATTTGGGGAAAAAAGCTTTCCTAACCATCTCGCAACCCTATAAATGGTTCAATGTAAAATCTAGTTATAATGTCTCATTACGTTTATTATTTTAGTCTCCTTATATGTTTTATTGATTTACTGGAAAAATATGTCATAGTTAAATAAAGTTTAATTCAAAAGGGAACCCAGAGGGTACCAGAAATATAGCCCTCTTGTATTAGGTTTCGAATGCGATAAGTGCAGAAAATAAGAAGCTCACATTTAGAAACTTCGAATCGTCGCTACAGATGCAAAGTGGCACATTTCAGAAACTCGCATTTTACAGGAGAAATGTTTAAATGTTAGTACACTAGTTTATTTCACGGCCAATGCTAAGTGTTGTTCTCTTCATAGCGGCTGTGTCCGGAAGTAATTTTATTTTCTACTAGTTTCTTCACTAAAAACTGATGATTTTTTAGGAGTGTCATTTCTTTTTGCACATGCGATATATAATTGTTCATAAAATTAGTGCCTCTGTTTTCAAGGTAAAATTAATAACAAATTATTAAATATATTAATCGATTATCGTTTTTGTGGAAAATAGGCTATGAAATAAGCTTGTTTGTGATTTTTTTTGTTTACGTATATACGATAAGTTGATATATGATACGATATGAAATTTTATACGCTAAGTTAAGCAACCATGATCGTGTGTTCGAGTCCTTAGTAATGGGGCGGCACACTTACATGCACTACTCTATCACACACATCGGGAGTCCGGTCGGGATCTTCCGGCTGAGACGGTGCTCATCCAGAGGGGGAAATCACATAAGTCGACATGTAGATCTGTCATTAAAGTAAGGGAGGAACACACACACACACACACCTCGGATTATATTGTTACGTTTCTAGGTGGTGAATTAAAAGTCTTGTATTCTTTTAACAAAAATGTTTATTTTATTTCTTAACTCAACCGCTGTAGACACTTTATTTATTTACACAACACTTCTCTTGATTATTTATTTACACTACACTGTTCTGAGCACTGGCCACAGTTCACTGCACTGATCACTGTTCGATGCACTGGCCACCGTCCGATGCACTGGTCACAGTCCACTGCACTAATCACAGTTCGATGCACTGACCACGGTTCACGTCACTGAGCGCAATCACTGTACCGCGATTCACACACTTCATAGTTCAGCTTCCACTGCGGACTTAAGACTGACTCGCGGTCGCTGGCCGCCGCGTATTTATACTCGTCGGGTGTCGTCGAGACCCTTCCGGACGTTCTGGAAAAATCTAGTGCAGGGAGATGAGGCAACCCGCGCTCACAGGCAGCTCGTGGTGGCACCAGCAGCTGACGCAATCCGCGCGTGCAGGTAGTTCGTGGGGGTGCCGGCCGGTGACGCAATATTCGTTACAATATAATGAAGAACACCTTGGAAACTAACAGGCACGGGAGCTGAAACGCCCGGAAAAGCTGAATGAGCAACCAATTCTGGATAAATAAATTCTTTATGAGAAAAAATAAAGTCTGTTGGACCCTAAACCCACAGTTCCCCTCCCCGTAGAAAAATATTGGTGGCGCTACTGGTAATAACGAAAATACAAGTAGACAAATCGAGCCCTTGCTGAATCCTGAATTAAAGGAAAGGAACAACGCTATATCTAGATATGGCTGACGCTACACCTAAATATTGATTGGTGGCGCACCTGCTCTTAATCCTCGGTCACACACCGGAAGGGAATATTTTTTTAATTGCATTTTCATAAAATTTCCTAAAAGTACTAATTATAATTAATTCAATAATTGTTGAAGAGGTAATCGCAGGAGAAAAATAATTGCGGCTGACAGTGCCACCCGCACCTGTTAGTGGGAAGTAAAGGGTCGTGCGAGCCTTGGGTGAATTTGAACTTTGAGAGGGTCAATGCCCTTCGTCCGCCACACAGGCCACGAACCGCTTCAGCGATGAACGAGCGGAAATAAAAAGGACGAGCACGATTGTAGTCGCAGAGAAAAAAAAGTCCCGTTCGCTATTCTTCTTCCCGACGTCCGGAAACAATGGAGCCTTAATCCTTCGGGGGATCCCCGCCCATTTTGCCCTGGACGGTTTATTTCTTCGCCGATATTTAGCTCGCATTATAACATTAGGATAATAAACCCCCGGGTTTAATCCGCGCCTATTGTCGTTTTCAAAGGGCCTCTCCGGAGTCTGCGCCGTTTTTAGTTTTTATTTTTTCGGCGGATACGGCGCGAAGCTTTTATTTTGAAATATATAAATTTTAAACGCGACGTAATCCTGTCGGAGGATCTGGCGAGCGGCGCGCTCTGTCCCTCTCGCCCGCGCATGCGCGATGGGCATGGTAATGCGCGGGTCGGCGCCGAGTGAGCGAGTGCCTGTCATCCTCTGCTTTACGGCCCGACCGTGAGTGACGTCATCGTAAGCTCGCTGCCGTAGCGGCGGACATGTGTCTCCTGGACGAGGATCGCTTGATTTTCGCCTCGCGTGGAGGAGGGGGGGTGCCACAGGTTATGTGCGCCCGGTTGGAATTTGAGTAATCCTGTTTTGATGAAATTCTCCATATCTTTGGACTAAAGTCGCCCACGCATGTTTGGGATTCGTGGTAGTGTTTTGTCTGGATCGGTGTACCCGTTCAGATAATCATGTATGTCCACAATTCAGAATTAGACACAATCACGAAACCCCTCCGGCTCGTGATTTTCTTTAGAATATGGTAGTGGTCTTCCGCATCTAGGCTTTGATGCCTCTAAACCTCCGCAGAGTACTTTTACGTATTGAACCTGTGAAAGTTGTTGCGTTAGGAGCGACACACGAAGATCCGGACGGGTAAATCTCGACGTGTGTGAGCTACCAAAGAGATGCGGAGGAATATATGCAGATATATGCAATAAAACAACGTATGGTGCACATCGAAAAGCAGTTGTGAAATGTGCCATGTACTTTACTAGGATCGTTTACGAATATGAACTTTTTCTTTTGGTTTGTGATGTCTCGGAATCTAGCCCTTTCGTGTTCTGAAAAAGATAAATTCTACAGAAATATTGAAAATTGTCTTCCGTAATTTGAAGGGTATGGCCGCTTTACGATAGAAGTGATATCCTGGTTTGGAAAATTGTAAGCGAATTCCGTAGACGAAAACAATGGTGCGCTCCAAGCTGACAAAATTGACATTGATTCACTGATTTTTGAGTGCCGGCTTGTCAACTGCTAAGGTCGTTAGTCCCGTAAGTGTAATGCATGATTTTATCGCGGGAGAAGGCGGTGATCTTTCCCCGCTGGATGGCGACATCCACACAGACTCACCTGTCGCCTTAAGGATTTTTTCCAATCAAGTTTCCCCACCTGCGGGGCGCAACCCCAGCCGGGACAAGCTCTAAACTATCGACGTGCGTGGTTGGGTAGTGCATGTATGTATGTGGGTAAGGGATGGGGAAGAGTAATGAAAGATACGCGCGGCTGTGACCCCCTGGTTAACGTACTACTCGGCATTCGCGTGATGTTGATCGGAGAAAAAAGCTTCTATGCACACGGTCTGAGGCAGTCAGTTCAGCGGTATGACGAGGAGGATGATCGTATCAACACGATAACCTCGGGGAAACGGACTGGTAGCGGTAGCTCAGTGCATCAACTGATGTCACTGCAGCGCCTCTAACCGAGAGGTCCTAGGTTCCAGTCCTGACGTCGGCAGGATTTTCGACACTAGCTGTTCAGCTAGGTCGAATTCAGTCGCTGTCTGGAGGAGATTTCTAGCGGCCGGCTGCTCTGATCGGTAGTTTTCCGTAGTTTCTCCGATCAACACCAGGCGAATGCCGGAGCAGTACCCTACCAAACAGGCCACGGACTGCGCGCGATCTGTCCTTCCTCTTCCTTGTCCTATCATCTCCCTTTACACACACACTAACACGCTCTACACTATCACATATTCCGGGTGACCGGTCGGGAGCTTAGAGCTTGTCCCGGCTGGGGGAGAGTCCTGGTTAGGGGGAAACCCCACTAGCCGACGGTAGGTCGGCGCCGGATCTCGCCATCCAGTGGGGGAAGATCACCATCTCCCGAGAAAAAACACGCACTACACTAACGGGACTAATGACCACAGCAGTTGACGCGCCCGGAAACATGAAAAAATCAATCAATCAATCGGGGAAACGGTCAAAGTGTCTCAGTGAACTGTTTCTCCTCGAGCCTCGCTATTTCATAATATTGCGTGTGCTTTATCGTGCGTTTGCCTAATGTGTCTCACCTTTTGCTTTCTGCGCACATTATCGTGCTCAAAATTTCAGCGTGTATTAATGTGGGCAATGCATTGTATTTAGGCAGGATTTCATAAGCTTCTGAGTCTTTCTATCACCAGTGTAATATATCTTGAAAATTGCAAAACAAATTCGATTTTGAAATTTCTTTTCACGGAAGTGTCATCATCATGGATAACAAAGCAAGTCCGAAAATAATATCTCTGTTTTAACGTCCAGCGCTTGGAGATTATTTTTTAAAGCTGTTGTCAATCAAAATTTCTTTCTAGTCTTAGAATTAGTTCTAGTTCCTGCAATGATACGAGGGCTATTGGGGGCGACCAAATGTTTCCTACAACGCGTTCGCTCAATTACTAGATTTTCCACCTTCTTCCAGCATGATGAAATAACTCTACAAAATGTTGTCGATGTCAAGAACGTTGTCCAGCAAAATGTTTAATTTATTCTGGAAATACTTCGTGCTTTTCTCGTTTCTTCGAAACGAACGTTCACTTCACTTTCAGGCTTGTGGCCTTCTGAGGCGAATAAAAGGTATACGAGTAATTTTTTTGGAAAATTAAACTCAAACTATTTGAGAATTCTGAATAGACGCATGATGGCCAAATTAATTTTTGCTATTAATTTTTAGAAACAGTCAAATCGCAATGGAATTTTTCTCATTAAAACTGACTGAAAGAGACCGCAAGTACTTCGTAAACAGTAAAAGAGATGTTAAAAGGAAAAACAATGTCCCTAACCATTTATCAGGAGAGAGGTATGTTTGAAGAACCGAACTATCATAGCAAAAATGTAACGGAGCATTCTTGAGAAACGAAACATTTGTTCATCCTAGAACATGCTATCTCCGTGACACATGCATATGGCATTGCTTTTTGCGAAATTGTTGAACTACGTTATTGTGCACTGTATGTACGTTGCTTCCCGTTGTCTCTCGCGTTGCTCCTTGGCTAAAATGTTGACTGAGACTTGAACGAAAACGATCGGTGTAATCGAAGTTGTTTTCTATAAAAGATGCTGATTAAATCTCTATAATACTGTTAGTGGGAAGATCAAGCTTCCATCACATTGTCCATTGGCTCACATCTAATATTTAGAATCTGCATTTGAGGTGCTCGAGATTACTACTTAAGTAGATCTTGCTAAGCCTCTTCAAGTGACTTTTTTGTGAAAGGAAATTGAAATTTCATAGAATTCTGTAAATGAGGTGATAAATATCAAAATCGTTTTTATTGTATTAAAAATACTGCATACATTCATTCTGTATTGTATTACACAACTTAGACAGTGACATGACAACTTCTAGCGGAAACGTAAATGGCGAACATCATTTTGAGTAGCTTGCCATTGTCCAATACAAAGCGCCTCAATTTTGAGGCTGAAATTTATCATTCATGGTAAAGCAGGGTTCTACAAACATAAAACTTCAGATTAAGTAGTAGTTTGAATATTTTAATCAGCATTTCATACGTTATATTTCTGAAACCTTTTGGTGCGAAACAGCACAAAGATGACACGGAATGATTTGAAATAATTACTATGACTCCTCTACACACCATATATACTTTCTGTATATAATATGCTTTCTGTATTGCATAAATAATACTTTCAGAGGTAAGTTTTGCGTATTGATCAACGAACAATTAGTATTGTGATAGATTAGTAATCAGCATTACGTGTTTGTAATATTCAATGTTTTGTGTATTCAATGTTCTTAACAAAATGTTCGTATCAAATGTCCTCCATATTTTATTATATTGAAGAACATGAACTGCTGCTGTTTAGTATCCATGCAAAGCGGATCTGGGAATCAAAAGCAAATACACATTGAGCCAAATAGTCAAACAGGTATTGGCGGCGTCCAAATGACGTTTGAATTCGAAATAGGATCTAAGCAGCATCCAATAAATCATCCTATCGAACAGGTAATGCTGTAGTACATCAATATTCCATTAGAGCTTAAAGTGAAAGTGTCTGCTCCATTGCATCACATTCAGGATTTAGAAGTAAAAGTGAATTATGAAATTCTGACTGTGTAATGTGTTCTAAAACTCCTACGATTAAATGGCATCGAATTCACTGCTTAACAAGTTTATCGTGCGTACTGATATTTCATGAAAGGAGTGTAATTTGATGAAGAACCATCTTGCCATGAAAATATAATGTTCAATTGTGCAGAAAGTATTGAAATAATATTTGTGATGCATAGAGTCGCACAGTTGGTACAAAGGGATTTTTGACATTGCCTCACTTCCATTATTGAAAGTGGTAATGATCTTCTAGTAATTACAAGTATTTTCCTATCCCTACCCTTTCTCAATTACTATTTCTTGTTAACTATAACTTAGGTCTACACCCTCGAAAAGTGTGGATTTCAAGTCAGAAATGATGATTTTTGGTAGTTTTTTGGAAGACAAGTTAAAATAATAACACTGAAGTAATTCTATCACTATATAATCATCAGAAAAGTTTTAGAAACAGTGAATATTTATTCTCAAATAGCAAGACTGAATTGTAGCCAGCGACTAAAAAAAAAAAAAAAAAAAAAAGAATCGATCTGGTATGTCATAGGAATTTTCTCTCTTACAAATGCTCTTGAAACGTTTCCTGAAACACTTGAAGTTATCAGAGAAATAGTTAAATTGTTTTTCCTTTTAACTCTTGGACTTTGACTTGAACACTTGCTTTAGGAATGATTTCCTTCTTGAAGATGAAAGGTTCAGTTGATCTACGTTTGCCGATTTATTTAATATGTTAGTAAATCATTTATATTCGCTGTAAAGACTGCATTAGCAAATGTACTATATGTATACCAGAAGGTTCTTTTATGTGAAATACGATGCTGCGTACCGGTTGAAATCAAACTGCTCTGGAAAGAAAAACATACATGCTCTAAAAATCCTCAGATCAACACAGAGAACTAGTGGGTCGTCCGATGTATTTTAAGAAAAGTTTCGTTATGTGCCATCGGATAAAGAACATCTCATGAATAAAAGTAATCTAGCTCTCAAGCCGGAGAATTCTTACACTAATGTTTCGTAAGCTTTTAACTTCGCAGATGAATGTAACGTTTAAAATATTTTGAAGCACTTCATAACATTTTGTGTATTGTTAATCGCAAAAAATATTGCTTTGTGTACCCAAATATTCTCAAGTGTATTAAATTGATAAATGATAAACGATATACTATGAAAATTAGTTTTCCAAAACTACCGTAGGTTAGTATTTGGAAAATCGTAGGTAAAGAAAGTATTTTTCCTGTATTTTACACCTTTAACATTCTTTCGCATTTCAATTTGTATTATCAGTCAGTTCAGTTTGCAGCAGCCTCTTAGTAGTCTTCTTATTCAATGTGAACCTAGTTATGTTTCCAAAATTTCTGAATCATCGGTTTTCACCCAGTGCTTATGTCCACTTCATTTCTAGCTTTTGGTTTGTATAGAATCAACAATGTATGATAGGTCTTCTTGTTTACATTATTGAAGTGTTGAAGCTTCCTTCATTATTCACATTATTCATTACTGTGAACCTATAGTTTCGACTTAAATATTCAATTTCGATTTTCCGAGTTTTTCGAAACATAAATGTCATTGTATTTGATTTTATATTATCCTTAAATGTAATGACAAAAAAACAACTGATGTTCACGGAGTCTCCTAAATAAAAGTGAAGTCTTAAATCCAGATTGTTTAGACCTCTAATACTTGACCTTGGTAGTTTTGTCCGGCCCGTTGATTTTTAAGCATCGTTATAATTAAAATCGGTTCCATGCGAAAATACATAGTTTCTTCCTTTACTTGTAATGATTTGTTGATTGATTGAACAATATGAGGGAGGGAAGAAATTAGCGTGAATACTAGCGTAAATAAGTCGTGAAAAATATAATTATTTCTCCTTGTCACAGTCGGGTATCATACAATTGTTTATAAAAATAATACATGCAGCATGGATCATTAATTCAAAGCTGTTTTTGTGTATTGGTCCGTGAATAAAAAGTTGACAAATATACATCCAGTTTGTCCCAGTTTCATAAACATACGAAGATAGGAGTGCTACGGACTATTAAATCTGAAGAAGAAGCTGCGAGCATTGCGATCAGAACATCTGTACCTTCAGGGAGTTCCTGTGAACTCATTGACTAGAATGCTCCGTTGACCTGGAATTGGTTCTGAGCAACTGAGGCGTGATAAAAGTCGCGAGTGCCCCGCGGCCATGTGTAACCCAGAGGCGAGGCATGTAGTTTGCTAACAGGCGCTTAAGAAGACATTTAATGCTCTGCCGAGTGCTTTTCTTAGGTAGCTCTACTGACATTTCACGACCACTTGTAGCGTTGGCACATAACCTTAGTGAGCTCGCTAGGGTTTAATTCTATTGTGCAAGCGGCTGCCGGATAAAATGTTTGGTGTTGGCGTGTTTTTACTGATTCTCCTAGAAATGAAATTCTACATTGGAGGTCCTGCAGCCTCATTTTAACCTAAAACCGGAGGAGAGCCTAAAAACGGGAGGAAAACCGGCACCTCCAGACAAAAGACATTCACTACACTAACGGGATTAATGACCATAGAGTTGTCGTGCACGGAAACGTCAATAATAAATCGAACCTAAAAGGTTGCATCTGCGAACTTGCGGCAATGCCGGAGTCTTCATGAATTATTTTAGGATGGGCAATCGGCCTTCAGAACCCCGGCCGTCAGAATTATCGTCCAAGCTGTCGCCCGGTGCAATTAATCCGCCCCCGAAATTAAACGTAGGATGACAAGGCCTCTGACGATGGCTCGAAACTGCAATGGCTCACCAGCTATTGGGATTAATATGCATTACTAGGATATATATGTTATTACTATTTTAATTATTAATCGTAAATGGTGGAACATTACATTGACTGTGAACGCTCTGCGTAGAAAACGGCCCTTAGTGCGGAGCATTTGCGTCTCGGCGGCGAAGGGGAATTGTTCCTCACTCCTCACTGCGGCTCTTTGAATCAGTGAGTGAACAGATGACTGATCAGTGACTGAGTGGGCGGGTGAGTGGGTGGGCGGGTGAGTGGGTGGGTGGGTGGGTGGGCGGGTGGGTGGATGGGCGTGTGGGTGGGTGGGCGTGTGGGTGGGTGGGTGGGTGGGCGGGTGGGTGGGTGGGTGAGCGAGTGAGTTTTGAGTCTAGGCAACGGTCACCTATTACCACGTAACAGGGGCCCTGTGCGTATGACACGAACGACATCCGCTGTCGCTGATACAGAACGCGTGGCAGCATCGCTTTGAACGACGCAGGGGAAGTTGCCATAGCGCAGTCGACGAGTATGGACGGAGCACGGTTGGCACTCAAACGTTTAGCGCTTGCGCAAAGGAAAGTGTATTTTCTAATCAGTTCACTTGTAGCGAGAGGCTGTGGGAAGGGCGTTTTTGGCGCGGGCGGTGGCTGGAGGGGCCGGATGCGAAGGGGACGGGAGGGCAGAGCTCGGAGGCCGAGAGCGACCAGCGGCGGCGATGACGCAGCCTCCGCCACCGCTCCGCATCCTGGGCACGTTCGCTCGCTGCCGGCGCGACGGCGTGGCGGCAACCGCTGCCGCAAAAACTCGCCAGACGGCGCGGCGGCGCTGGCGGCGGCCACGCTGTGGCGGCGACGGCGGTGACGAGCGGACAGGAGAACGTAGTGGTGTTGGCGACCGCGGTGATTGGAGGCGGTGGGAGGTTAGAGTAGGATGCGGTGACGTGGTGATGGTGGTGGAGGTGACGAGCACAGAGAATACGTACGCGCGCGTTCACGCACACGATCACACATCACATACATGCATATGACGGTAGTGGTGTTGGCGACCGCGGTGATTGGAGGTGGTGGGAGGTTAGAGTAGGGTGCGGTGACGTGGTGATGGTGGTGGAGATGACGAGCACAGAGAATACGTACGCGCGCGTTCATGCACACAATCACACATCACATACATGCATATGACGGTAGTGGTGTTGGATACCGCGGTGATTGGAGGCGGTGGGAGGTTAGAGTAGGGTGCGGTGACGTGATGATGGTGGTGATGACGAGCACAGAGAATAACGTACACGTACACACACACACACACACATATTCACAAACACATGCACACCAAACGCACCACACACACGCATATGAATGTAGTGACGTTGGCGTCGGGGGTGATTGGGGATGGTGACAAGGGAGGTGGAGTAGAGTGCGGTGACATGGTGGTGGTGGGGGTGACGAGCAAAGCTGTAACACACACACACTCATATGACGGTAGTGGCGTCGGGGTGATTGGAGGTGGTAGTGGCGGCGGCGGCGAGAAAGAACGTAGGAGAGGAAGCTGTGATGGCGAAGGCGTTAGCGGTGACCGCAGAGCCATTGGCGGGGGGAATGGAGTTGGTGCCGGATGAGATGGCAACAACTGTTGTGCTGCAGTGTCTCTGCCCGCGAGGTCCTAGTGAGTGAGAGGTATGCCCCTGCTGTTAAGTCCCTACTGTGGCGCATGTTCGACAGTCGCTATTTAGTGAGGTCGACTTCAATCGCTCTGTGCCGGTGAATTCTAACCGGCTGCTCTGATCGGTAGTTTTCTTTAGTGTCTCCGGTGAATGTCGGGGCAGTACTCTAACGAGCGAGCCACGGACTACTCGCGATCGTTTCTTTGTCATTTATGTTCTCTCATCTCCCCATATACACACAGGCACATATGAACTTCACGATCACACATGTCGGGAATCCAATCGGGGTCTGAGATACTTATGTAGTGTGTTTTAATGTAAAGTATTTTGTTTTATCAGTTTAAGATATAGTTTTCTTAAATTTGCTGGATTAAAAATTAGATGTACAATCAATTCAACTCGATTGGAGTGGTAAGCAACAAATGCCGCTAACCACACTATTTGTACGTTATTTATCAATCAACTTTGTATAGTAAAAGGTGAAGCGCGGGATTCAGAAACTCAAGAGAATGTGCGTAAATTATACTTCTCCCCCATACATTACATATGATATTTACAGTTGCGATAATGAAATGAAATAAAAATTGGGATAATAAGTTCGACTGAAATGTATCAACTTCAAAATAATTTGACCGGGAGCGGTAGCTCAGTGCATCAACTGATGTCACTGCAGCGCCTCTGACCGTGAGGTCCTAGGTCCTAGGTTCGAGTCCTGACGGCGGCAGGATTTTCGACACTAGCTTTTCAGCTAGGTCGAATTCAGTCACTGCCTGGAGGAGAATTCTAGCGGCCAGCTGCTCTGATCGGTGGTTTTCCGTGGTTTCTCCGATCAACACCAGGCGAATGCCGGAGCAGTACCCTACCAAATGGGCCACGGACCGCGCGCGATCTTTCCTTCCTCTTTCTTGTCCTATCCTCTCCCCTTACACACACACACACACACACACACTTACACTAACATGCACTACACTACCACATATTCCGGGAGACCGGTCGGGAGCGTAGAGCTTGTCCCAGCTGGGGCAGTGCCCCGCTGGTGGGAGAGTCCTGGTTAGGGGGAAACCCCACTAGCCGACGGTAGGTCGGTGCCGGATCTCGCCATCCAGCGGGGGAAGATCACCGCCATCTCCCGAGAAAAACATGCACTACACTAATGGGACTAATGACCAAAGCAGTTGACGCGCCCGGAAACACGAAAAAACCAAACCAAACCAATCAAAATAATTTGAGAGGAGGAAGGTGACTGTAACTTATGCCTACCAGTATTTGGCATAGTAATGCTGATTTGAGCAATTTTGTTCCTGATAGCAGTTACTGTATGGCGTAAAGTACATCCGTCTTTAGACTGGATGAGAACAATGACAGTGAGTTTGAAGTTGGAATGTATTAAACTGGTTAATGTTCAATGGCATTGTTGTTATGGCGTCATTTACATATAAACGATAACTTTCCAAGACAGTATATCCTAACTAGAGGTGCTACAGAATGGCACAGACTTTCTCGTACCATTTTTTTCTAATTTCCTTAGTGAGGTATGGCTTTAAGGTCTTGCTCTATTTTCTGGCCAGCTGCCATCTATCGTCGCCCGAAGTACATTTTTTTTTGTAATTTCACAACCTTTTCCTTTTCTAGTAGTACAACTGAATCATTACTTCAAGAATATTAAAGAAGAATAAAACCTGCCCTAAATAGAAATTTTCGTTCAAAAATTCATAGTCATTTTTAAGAAAATGGCGATTAAACATTACTGTCAATGTGAAATTTCAGTTTTTTTTTCACATGAATCTATTGAGTTTTCGAAAAACTTTTTGAATAAAAGAAAATCACCTTTTTGTATTTTTTAAAAATGCAGATATTGCGCGCACTATTGCACGAAAACTAATAAAATTCCCCACAAAATCTACATTACCTTATTGAAAGAACTATTTATGCACAACAAATTTCATTTGAAGAAAAAATCTCTGTCTTCAATTTTGTAGTTGTAGGAAGACGCCGAAAAAAATTCAAACTTTTGCAATTTACGAAAATTCACCGTTAACTGTCAAAATCGGACCTATGCCACCTGTATAAATGTCCTTTGCTCTATTCTTACAAGAAATTTAAAAAACATTGGAGCTGTTTTTACGAAAATTTTGAATAATGTCCGTTAGGCTACATGTAAAGTAAAATTTCCCCAAATTTTAAAGGATATTTTTCAAAATTTCAAAGTTTCAACTATAGCCAGATCCACAAGAGATTCTTCAATTTGGAATAAATCGTACCTATGGTTTAGACGGACGGACGGACGGACGGACGGACGGAATTCAAAGATTAACTCTTTCTGTGCTTGAATGAAGATCATTTTCATTTCATCCCAAAGTGCCACGTCCAACTTAAATCTGTGATACAACAACAAAAAATGAATCGGAATTTGCACATTACAGAATAATGTCTATAGATAGTAAGAGTCCCTGCCTTCTCAGTGACTTACACAATTGTTGTAAATCCACTGAAGACCATGTGAGCATTCAAAGTTCCTTTTATAAAAGTGAGCTTTATCATAAATCTATTGAAATAGTTGCGAGAGCTCAGCCATTCACAAATCGTGAATTTACACTATTGTTACGGCTTTAATGCATTTCCATTCCCCTAGTATTTCTCCACACAAAACAAATGTTCAATGAATAGACTTTCAAACTACTGCAAACCCATACTCGAAGAGAAGAATCGGGTCAACAGACGGAAGTAACACCTGAAATGACCACAATGGGAACAACAGAAGCAATGTGGCTTGTGATTTGCTGCAGGAAATAGTTTTCATCGTGGGAGTTTTCAAACACTGAAGTACCCACGAGTCCCAACAGTATACATTTAGAAATACGTGCTACATACAGATCGACGATAAGCAGATGCGATGAGTGTGGAACATATCATTCAGAAGATCTCACAAAAAGTTACACTGATCAGTATGTTGTCGTTTCTTGCAGTTACAAACCAGATCTAAAACACAAAGCTCATAAATCAGCAATGATAATTGCCGGATGATGGCTTGACATGACGTTGGTTAATGGAGTGTTTAAAATACATGACATGTGCAATTTGTTGCGTGGAAATTCGCAAAAAAGTGTGCAATCTTCTTCTGGTGAATAATACATTTCTAAAATTATCTCATTAATTAAAGCACAATATCTATTAACTCATGCCCATTACTAATGTAATTCACCTGAGGCAGCTAACCTCTACAATAAGAAAAAGACAACCTTATACATAGGGGGAGCAGACCCCCTACAGGACTGCCCGAAAATTGACTGGAAATGTTGCAAACATTACAATTTTTTATCGTATACTTAATTACATGCACACGTCATTCATGTTTATCGCACAGACGCCGTTCGTTCAGTAGAGTCGCATCAAAAGTTGAATTTGATGCCGAAAGCAACTGACGTACAGTATGAGTATAGAATTGTTATTACATTTTTCTAAAAATAAAACTTGATCATACGCATATCTTCAATTTTACTATTAAAATTGAAGTTTTTGCAAATTTCGTAATGTAAGTTATTATGATCTTGTGAGTTTCGGGAGCAATATTAAAAAAATATTTATACTATTTCTTTTGAATAGGAAATGAGGCTTGTATTTTTAAATGTATGACATCTCGTAACAATGAAAGACTGCCCTCCCAAATTCAGGACCGTTGGCGATTCCACATTTATTCCCCTTGATATAGAAATACTCAAGTCTATTCACTCCGCAGTTCAAAAAATTATCCTCAGTCTCGTTGCAGCCTATAATGGTTTGCTTTTAAAAACAACATTCGTGGTTGTAACACACGGTAAAAGGATGTGGTTGTAACATCACCTTTTACTTTCTCGTATACGTACGTATATACGTAGTATAGAGAAAGTTATGTAATGATGCACGAAAAAACGGCGAATTTTCGGCGGAAAAAATTCATTGCGGGCTCTGGTGACAAAAAAGTGCATAAAACCCGTTACTAAATTAAGGCAAAAAAAAATCATCTAACACGTGGTGCAGCCAGAATCCCAGTTTTGTGGGTCCTTGTTGCTGAAAAACCAATTGCAAGCAAAACGTCAGTCTGTCCGTGTCTATCCGTCCGTCTGTGAACACTCCTAGCGCTTAAACCATTCGTACGATCTTCTGCAAATTGAAGAATCCTCTGTTGGCTCAAGTTGAAGCTTGAAACTTTGATAAACATTCTTTAAAATTTGGGGGTACTTTAAATGAAACCCCCCTGACATTTTCTAAATTTTCTCAAAATGACTCTAAATTTGTTCTTTAAATTTCTCGTAAGAATAGAGTATAATACACTTGTAAATGTGGCCGATTTTCACAGTTAACTCTGAATTTTCGAAAATTGCAAAAGTTTGAATATTTTTCGGCGTCTTCCTACAACTATAAAATAGAAGACAGATTTTTCCGTCAAATAAAATTTGTTGCCCATAATTAGATTTTTCATTAATACCATGAAGATATTGTTGAAAATTGTAGTAGTTTTCGCGCAACAGTGGATGCAATATTTGCAATTTTAAAAAATTACAAAAAACAGATTTTCTCAAAAACCGCTCCAAATTTTTTCTTTAAATTTTTTTGTATTGTTAGTGACAGACGAATCCTATACGATGACATAAACGCCATATTGCTATATTAATTGCTTTTTCAAAAATTACAAAAATGTAATTTTTTTGACGTGTGTCTAACGTCGGTAATACTTAAATTAGAATTGATTTCTTCACAGTATTATATGTATGAGTACATGTGCTTTAAATAATGTCAAATAAAGTTTCTCAATAACTCAACAGTTTTCTGTAAAAATGAACTCGAATTCCCCCATTTTCAGACATGCTCAAACGCCATTTTCTCAAAAATTGCTCCAAATTTTTTCTTTAAACTTTTGCAAAGGATAGTGGTAATGGCACTGTTTAATATGACGTAAAGTTCATTCTGGTGAACTCTTTTGTTAAAAAAATACACGAATGTAAATGTTTTAAAATATATCTCTTGCCGTTTATACGCACATTTCAATGGATTTGTATACATTGTTGCATTTGTGAGTAAATGTGCTTTAAATTACTTCAAATGAAGTTTTTCGAAAACTTAATAGATTCTTGTGAAAAAGGGCTTCAAATTTCACATTTACAGTAACGCTTAACGCCTTTTTCTTAAAAACGGCCCTAAATTTTTCAATGAAAATTGCAATTTAGGATAAGGTTTTAGCATTATTTAATATTGTTAAATTAATATTGGTGTTTTACTATTTGGAAACCGAAAAGTTGAGAAAAGTTTTTAAAAAAAATGTAATTTGGGCGGCGGTAGATGGCAGCAGGCAAGGAGGGGCAAGACTGTACATTACCAGTCCACAAAAAGGAAATTAGAAACTTTTACTACGAGAAAGTCTGTTTCATCTCTAGTTACTTTCTCGTATACATACGTATATACGGGAGTAGTATACATAGTATAGAGAAAGTTATGTAATGCTTCGGAAAATCGATTTCGAAATTTTAACGGAAATACACGTTTTGGGGTCCCCTGTTACCGAAAAAGTGGTTCTTTTTAAGCGTGAAACGCTTAACAAGAAGTCGTGAAAAACAGAAAGACTGCAACTATTCGCGGCGCACAACGTATTGACCGATAAAAATTACAAATAATACGAGAATGGATGAGTTGTAGCACCATTAGTTTTTCTTTGCGGTTTGGTTGGTGCTTATGGAGCCCAAACTCATCTGGTTATGTTTACAGTATTCTGCCTTTAGGAACGTAAGAACAATGTTGCCAACGCCCGTGAACTAGGTATTATTTCTCGTATTTTTTCAAATAATACATTAATATATGCCATCGAAAAATGTGCTTTTTTAATCGACTCATCTGTTTAAATATCTTGGTTTGAAATACAAGTATAACTTTCGATTCAGAAGAAAATGTATTAGAGCGGTTAACTTTTCTCGAAACATTTTTGTTTGAATTATGAATATTTTAATTTACAAGAAATGGGAAAGGCAATTTTGTATCTCTATAGAATTAAAATTTATTAGGAATTTTTACTCATTACAGGTACTAATTTCAGTTTTACGAACCGAATCTATAACCGAAGATTGCCTTATTTCAATATGTATCGTTTCAATACGTATTTGCAAGAATGATTCGAGGAAGAAAGGAAGATTATGGAGGAAGAGAAGACCCAAGTTGCTGGTAGGGAAGTAGAATAAATGCGTAGCCTTCCGTTTCACGTATGTGAGGCTTCAGAGCTCTCACAAGAAGCCCTCTATTCCGTAAGGCGACGTGATTCCCTTCTCACACTCTGCCCTACGGTTCCGATAGCTCAGGTATCATCTTTCCCTTGAGCCCTTCCACGTGTACGTGGACAAACTGAAGAGCTTGTTTACAAAATGACATATCTGGAGATTCCCTTTCTTTTCTATTTTTACGTACGTATTCTTAAGACGCTTCTCAATTCTGCCAAATATGGAGTTGAAAAATGCGTTCCTAGTTTTTTGAACGATATCTGAAAACAGTTAAATCTGATCTTGAACACAAAGACTAAATATGAATACTTTCCCTTTCCGTTAAATTGTGTTTCTAGTAAATATCACTTTGGCAATAAGTTCAATTTTGTGCGTCATCTGTCGTGACTCATTTGCACGATATAAGGTCTTAAAATTATTATTGTATTTACCGATTATTTTCGAAACTATGAAGATCGTCATTGTAATATTGCTTTGAAAATTATATTTTTCATTTTTGACCTCCGTCAGAGTTTTATTTTGTCACTTTTATTTCATGTGCGTAATCTATAGAAGAAAATGCTCGCTTAATTTTCATTCTTCAATGAAACACAAGCGTAATAATAAACTTTAATTAATGCAACTTTTTAAATTACCCCCTTTTTCTCAAAACCTTTCTGCTTGTGACAAATGCAGTTACCATTTGGATGAGATATTATCGTGGTTTTCCTCGCAAGCTTTAGACTTCACCTGTCACGGTTCTGAGAGGGTTCGAGAAGACATTAGTGACAGTGAGTGGTAGGTTGTGAATTAAGAGGAGTGACATGTGTATACGAACAAACACGTATATTGTTCCTTAAGAATATTTCTTGAACGAAGTCTAACTGTAACATGTAGGGTGTGACCGACTTAGAAGCAACGCAATTTAAATACTTGTCTAAGGTAACTTTTGATACAAGATGCAATTGTGTCTTGAACGAAGTCTAACTGTAACATGTAGGGTGTGACCGACTTACAAGCAACGCAATTTAAATCCTTGTCTAAAGTAACTTTTGATACAAGATGCAATTGTGTCTTGAACGAAGTCTAACTGTAACATGTAGGGTGTGATCGACTTACAAGCAACGCAATTTAAATCCTTGTCTAAAGTAACTTTTGATACAAGATGCAATTGTGTCTTGAACGAAGTCTAACTGTAACATGTAGGGTGTGACCAACTTACAAGCAACGCAATTTAAATCCTTGTCTAAAGTAACTTTTGACACAAGATGCAATTGTGTCTTGAACGAAGTCTAACTGTAACATGTAGGGTGTGACCAACTTACAAGCAACGCAATTTAAATCCTTGTCTAAAGTAACTTTTGATACAAGATGCAATTGTGTCTTGAACGAAGTCTAACTGTAACATGTAGGGTGTGACCAACTTACAAGCAACGCAATTTAAATCCTTGTCTAAAGTAACTTTTGATACAAGATGCAATTGTGTCTTGAACGAAGTCTAACTGTAACATGTAGGGGGTGACCAACTTACAAGCAACGCAATTTAAATCCTTGTCTAAAGTAACTTTTGATACAAGATGCAATTGTGTCTTGAACGAAGTCTAACTGTAACATGTAGGGTGTGACCAACTTACAAGCAACGCAATTTAAATCCTGTCTAAAGTAACTTTTGACACAAGATGCAATTGTGTCTTGAACGAAGTCTAACTGTAACATGTGGGTGTGACCAACTTACAAGCAACGCAATTTAAATCCTTGTCTAAAGTAACTTTTGATACAAGATGCAATTGTGTCTTGAACGAAGTCTAACTCGTAAACATGTAGGGTGTGACCAATCTACAAGCAACGTGCAATTTAAATCCTTCTTGTCTAAAGTAACTTTTGATACAAGATGCAATTGTGTCTTGAACGAAGTCTAACTGTAACATGTAGGGTGTGACCAACTTACAAGCAACGCAATTTAAACTTGTCTAAAGTAACTTTTGATACAAAGATGCAATTGTGTCTGAACGAAGTCTAACTGTAACATGTAGGGTAAAATCTCTAACTTACAAGCAACGCAATTTAAATCCTTGTCTAAGTAACTTTTGATACAAGATGCAATTGTGTCTTGAACGAAGTCTAACTGTAACATGTAGGTGTGACCAACTTTACAAGCAACGCAATTTAAATCCTTGTCTAAAGTAACTTTGGATACAAGATGCAATTGTGTCTTGAACGAAGTCTAACTGTAACATGTAGGGTGTGACCAACTTTACAAGCAACGCAATTTAAATCCTTGTCTAAAAAGTAACTTTGATACAAGATGCAATTGTGTCTTGAACGAAGTCTAACTGTAACATGTAGGGTGTGACCAACTTACAAGCAACGCAATTTAAATCCTTGTCTAAAGTAACTTTTGACACAAGATGCAATTGTGTTCCTTGAACGAAGTCTAACTGTAACATGTAGGGTGTGACCAACTTACAAGCAACGCAATTTAAATCCTTGTCTAAAGTAACTTTTGACACAAGATGCAATTGTGTCTTGAACGAAGTCTAACTGTAACATGTAGGGTGTGACCAACTTACAAGCAACGCAATTTAAATCCTTGTCTAAAGTAACTTTTGATACAAGATGCAATTGTGTCTTGAACGAAGTCTAACTGTAACATGTAGGGTGTGACCAACTTACAAGCAACGCAATTTAAATACTTGTCTAAGGTAACTTTTGATAGAAGATGCAATTGTGTTCGTGTAAATAAAGATATTTGTAAATATTTGCAGCAAACAATACAGTAATTTGCAAAATCAGATCAAAGGATCTATGCTCTTAGTAGGCGCAAACTCTGCTCTATAAAACTCTACAAGCTTCCGCCATTCAACCCCCAGTACTCCCCCCCCCCGAGTTTTTCAGAAGCAACCATCGCCTAGCATGGAACGTACGGCAAAATGAGTTCGCTAAGACTCTCATTCCAACACAATTGATGTTGTGCTTACGCGGGCACGTGAATTACGTTCGTCTCCAAAACGTGCGCTCATGATTTTTCCAAAATAAATGAGTTTATTTAGAAACATTTTAACACGTTCTGCAACTTGTTAGTCGACGTAAGTCCTGCACCGGTAGCCGAACCCTTTAACCAAACTTCTTGAAGTCACGGAAGTGAAGTAAAGTCGCAGGTTTCCGGGTGGGAGACCGTCCAGGAACCTCGGATACTCACTGTCCTGAGCCCCTGGCTGATAAGGATAAAGGCAATGACACTGACTTCACTTCGTGTAAGACCGACCTAGCATGTTCAAGGAGAATTACTCATGTGAAGTCGTAAGCTTCCGCGGCCAGTCATGTAAATGATCTTGGCTGTCCAGGTGACGCCGCGTCGAAGGCTCTGTTGCCGACGTTTCGACCATCTTGTCATGGTCTTCCTCATCAGCCCTGAGGACCATCTTGTCGTGGTCTTCCTCAACAGCCCTGAGGAAGACCACGACAAGATGGCCGAAACGTCGGCAACACAGCCTTCGACGCGGCGTCACCTGTACAGCCAAGATCATTTACGAGAATTACTCATGTCCACCGATGAAAGGGCTTGGGGCGCTGTTGCTCATGTATCAGAGTTTTTAAAAAAAAATTCGTGATTGATTATTTTGGGAAGGGCACTGCCATTGTGTTGTCGAGGAGGGGCCGCCTCTGGCACACTGTTGAACCGTCATTAGGATATGTCTGGATTCAGAGAGCTCAGTGATTCTTTCTTCTCCCTTTGTAATACAAGCAATCCGTTCTGGTAAACCTTCACAAAAAGGATAAATTTTCTTCTTGAAGTTTGAAATTAGAAACGCATTGTATTTCTTCATCAGTGATACTTGCACATTCCATGGATAATGAGATTCGAAATGTGACTCCTGGGAGACGGGCGCAATGAATTGATATTAAAGTCGGGATAGTCTGTAAAAACAAGACTTTTTTCCTGCTAGCCAAACCCATCTTCTTTATTCACTCTTCTTTAACAAATCTCTCTTGTCCTAATCAAAGTTTCTCAACATCCGCTTCTTCACGATTTTCTTCTACATCCGGAGTTTACCCAAGATCGGAGCATTATGATTTGATTTCTTCTTTTGATTACATCTGTCACTAGCGATGTCAAAGACAGTAGGGTCATAGTCTTTGTTGCGTTGTCTTATTCACTGGACTCAACTTACACATCGCTGTACTTGTATGCTTTGCCTCGTTATACAGGTATATTTTTCGTTCAGATATTATATTAACATTTTATTACCTCTTTACAATAATGATTGTGACATTGTATTATGTACAATTCTTATAGAGAGGTGCAATGCCTTTCACCAAGAAAGTCTCAATGTGGGGCACACGCTCAATTTTAAAAATTAATAATTTGAGAATTAGTAATTATCAGAAGTTTTTTACATTTTTGTTCTCCTAGTTTTCGGAATGCTGCGGTTTGTTTTCCGATTATCAGCTAGCGTAGTTGTGCATCTCATTAAGAGTGATAAATTATATGTCATTTCTGGAATAACTGCAATATACGAGTAGCAGAAACATTCATTGCCAGATCAGTTTATCGTCATATAGCAATTTTTCAGCTCCTTACACTTTTCACACTATTACTCCTTACACTTTTCTATACTACTTACACAAAAGAAGTATAGAATAGTTTGTGATACGACTCTGGTACCACCAGCATCCCTAAGTGGTCATCTATGTACTGCTTATTTTCCCGGTGATTCAGGACGTATTGAATGAGTGTTTTTATTAATCATCGGTGTGTTTCTCAAACCGGTATATACCTCTGATTGTAATTAATGTTATTGATATTTTTATTAAATTATTGTTTCACGAGAGGCCGTATTGTATTATTTTATGGTATCGTCATTATTAATGACTTACATTCATTGGTTCTAGCTTCATGAGAGAAACTAGCACAGTGGACGTCTGTCAGCAGTGGATAACGTTAACAACGTATTTAATGAATACCATGAGGTGTTTTAAGTCGCTTTTAATTAAAAGAGATGTAGTTGGTTCTCTGCTATTGGCCAGAAAATCGATGTGCCATTACTTTTATGACCATGTTCATTGCACGTGATATATCTCTCTGGCTTCCGCCAGGTCTTTGTATCTCGAGTTTCAAACAGGTTTTACGTCAAGTCCAGATGGGACACACTCATCGGCAGTTGGTGATGTAGAGGCCGACGGTAAATCACAATTTCATTGAAACTCAATTTAATACTCTCATTAATTCTCTTGTGAATCGATGTGGCTCGTCACTGATATGTGTCGCGTGTTCTAATAACTCATTGATGACTCGTATGTCATTATTCTGACGGAGAGTACCGCGTTAGAGTATATTTGAGGTAATGAAAGATGGAGGAAGCTCAGAAAATAAGGTAATTAAAAAATGTAATAGTGTTCTGGAAAGTATCGGTATGAAACACATTAAAGTTTCCTGCAATTTTGGAGTTTATTTATAGGAGATAACTAATGGAAAGAACGTCAAAAAAATATTGACTCTTCATGAAACACTTTGCATTGTACATTAAATAATTTACTGCACGGTTTAAAAAAGTTGACAGTTGAATGTAACATTGTAGATACCATTGTACCATAGGGTTTTACCCTCTGGAGGAAAATAAATAAAAATAAATAAATATATTTGTAAGTGCTTTTTCCAAGTAGGATTGCAGTTTTTTTAATTATTTATTTTAGGTCGCTTTATATCTAAGGCTATAGAGACCACTATTCATGAACACCAAAATACATTTTATAAATAAGAATAAACAGAGATATTAGATACAATAAATTTCTATCTAATATCTTGTAACCTTCAATTGAATTAAATATTTCATTTATATCTGTTTATTCATCGTGAATGTTACCTGATTCCTTAGCCACCAAGTGATTGCACCGTTGATGAGGGCTGTGGACAGTCTTCCAACTAAACAAAAAAGGCAGCAACTAATGGACATGATCTTGAAAAAGACTCAACGACATCTCATATCATCAGGCAGCAAGAACTTAATGATCTTTGTGGGTACTTTAATCATTCTGAAGTCGGTGTTGTTTATTTTGCGATTAAAATTTTAGAATTTACTTCATAAATGTATTAATCATTTATTTAGAAGGCGGAAGCGTGAATTTCAAAATATACTTCTCTGTAGCAAATGACTTTGTTGTAATAATGTAGATGGTATTTTTGAGTTCTGGGTTGTGTTTATAATTCATACGAGTGGAGGCTATTCATTGACTCATTGAAACAAAGTTTGATTGAGGTTCTCTTTCATAATGGTATTACTTACCCCTCAGTTCCAATCCGCTAGTCAGTTCACAAGTAAGAAATTCATAGTGCATGTTACTGAATCACATTAACAATGAAAAATCCTAGTAAAAGCTGTGGGGGGGGAGGTCTGAAAGTGATGGGAATACTATTTGGTATGCAGTAAGTAAACACACGGGGTGTGTTTCGCTTTTATCGCAAAGTAATAACGGTCATGTAAAGCAGTGCGATGACATAGATCCGGATGACTGCCTTTTCGCATTTTGTGTACTACCTCAAGGGTATACACTTATAAATTTCATGAATTTGTTCCAAAAAGTAATGTACAATTTATAAAAAAATATCTTTGACATACTCTTTCAAATATTTGGACCGGACGTCTGTCCCCGTTTCGTCCGGATACATCATGCTCACAGAGACACTCTTTCATTGTTAGTTGCATATCATTACGTATTTACTCAACGTGAAGTTGCTAACTAATTAATGTAGCTATACTGTCCTCTCGTCCTGTTTCTTTTTTCAAAGCATATTAGACGTCGTATTCGCCTGCGAGCTGTCGGTTAATGGGCGGTGCGGTGGAGACGGGTGAGCGAGCGATGGCTGAGGGCACGAGAAGGGCGATGGGGCACCCGCGGGGGGCGCTCACTCGGCCGGCACGGGCGCGGAGCAGCGGCTCTTCATCCGCGGCGGCCTCGTATCACTCCGCCTCGCCCAGCCTAGCTGTGTCCCGCCTTGCCCCGCCCCGCCTCGCCCCCACCTCGTCCCGCCATTCCCACCCCTCCCCGCCTCAACCCGCCTCGCCCCATTCGCCCCGCCTCGCCCCGCCTCGCCTCGCCTCGCCTCGCCCCGCCTCGCCCCGCCTCGCCCCGCCTCGTCCCGCCTCGCCCCGCCTCGCCCCGCCTCGCCCCGCCTCGCCCCGCCTCGCCCCGCCTCGCCCCGCCTCGCCCCGCCTCGCCCCGCCTCGCCCCGCCTCGCCCCGCCTCGCCTCGCCCCGCCTCGCCCTGCCTCGCCCCGCCTCGCCCCGCCTCGCCCCGCCTCGCCCCGCCTCGCCTCGCCTCGCCCCGCCTCGCCCCGCCTCGCCCCGCCTCGCCCCGCCTCGCCCCGCCCTCGCCCCGCCTCGCCTGCCTCGCCCCGCCTCGCCCCGCCTCGCCCCGCCTCGCCCCTCGGCCTCGCCACCTCCCCCTTGCCTCGCCACCCCCTTGCCTCGCGTTGCCTCGCCTCGTGTCGCGTCGCCCCTCGTCGCCCTGCCTCGCTTCGTTTCGCCCCACGTCGTCCCGCCCCGCCCCCCCAAACCCTGCCTGGCATCGCCTCACCCTCTCCTCGCCCCCCTCTCCGCCTTGCCTCACCCCCTCCCGGCCCTTGCCTCGCCCCGCCTCGCCACTGCAACGCTACCGCCTCTTCCATCTAGCTTCCGCCTGCCCGTCTCTACTTCACTTCACCCTGCTCCGCTGCGCTCCGACCACCGACTCGCCACACCCCTCCCCGTCACGCTCCGCCACTGCCCCGCCCCGCCCCGCCGCTTCCTCCCGTCCTCGGCTGACTTCCCCGCATTCCTCGCCGCCGCCTCGAGGTCGCACTCGAAGCGTGACGTCTTCGCCTCAGGTGCAGCAGCCCAACCAGGAAGCAAGCATACTGCGCACTTTTATCTATTGAGTGTGAAAAACCACCTCGGTGTCCGTTTTTAAGATCTCAATAGAGATTCCTTCGTGACTATCCACTCATTTTGAAAGTTTTTATAAAGTATTTTTTAATACACTTATGCTTTTCACTGGAATTCATTGATTTTTATCAATCATCCACTCTTTGGCAGATTTATTTACTTGTTTGTTTATTTATTTATTTAATTATTAATACTGTCTGAGTTACCATGATTCAAGGAAACCTGTGATCATATAACGAATAGAAGTCTGTATTTGGCAATATGTCGATCTAATTGATGGTCTAATACTCTCATTGAATCATTGCCCGATACCCATAATTTTACTGCGTTGTGTAACACGATGGCTGCAAAATTTCAGATATAATGTACTATACGCTAGTGTGAATTGAATTCAAGAAAGCTAGCGATAACCTTTCCGAAATACCAGATTGAAAAAAAAGCTTTTAAGCCAACCAAAGGAGGAAACAGTATCAGGGGCCTCTCATTTGGCAAGTGTTGTATATTGTCACTGGATTGACCAGTTGTGAGTAAAAGTAAACGTTTTCGAGAAGATTTCAGGAAATCTTATCAAAGAAAATTACTTGATGTAGCCAGAAAGAATTAAAATATTGATACTGTATGGTAGATAAATTAACTTATCCTTCATGGCAATCCAATCTTTCTTGATGCTAAGAGTGAATGCTGCTTTTTTTTATATCCATTAAATCTTTATTTCTGTTGAAAACTCTTCGTCTCCCTATTTGCTTACTTCGAAAGACTTTATTGCGCTTAGAAATGGTAAGTTTCAAAGAGGTATTTCCAAATGAAATAATCTCGGTAACCTAATGTGTCAACTGTTAAAAGTCTTGAATGTTTAAATTGTTGAGTATTGCTCCACTGGGGACCATTTGTTGGGTCCGACATGGAAACAAACACGCAGAAACTTTCGGAATCACACCCGAGGGATTGTGTTAGCGGAAAACTGCCCTTGACTAAAAAATCGTTCGTGAGTTTTTAGTACTAGACAACTGGGAGCTGCCTGACAAATTTCGTCTACGAAGTCTGTAAAGGTTATTTCAAAACATTTATTCATTAGCGTCGCTTTAGTTTATTCGTGTTTCTCTAGTTAATATTCCGCAGTAATTATTTTTGTATACATGAGGTAAAAACGAGCTCCTGTGTGATTTGATGGATATTGATACCATGGACGAGTATTCAATTAAACCCAGGTTATGAAGCTGTCCTCGGAGAGGGAGAGTATGCGTTAATCTTGTAAAGAGACAATGGAATAGGGTGAAAAAAAAATGAAAAAATACCTTTTATGCCAGAGGTTTTCAGTAAGCATTCAGATGTACGTTGCAGGCTTGTGTGGGAAACAAAGTCCAAGGGAAGATTTGAAGGAAATCTAAAATGTGCTTTATTCCTCGTTTTGTAATTAGTATCTAGTAATATCTAACTTTAAAGTAATTTATTCAATAAATTAAAACATGCCGCGGTAGGATGGGAGTTGGAACAGGTTGGGGAGGATGGGAGTTGGAACAGGATGGGGAAGATGGGAGTGAGAACAGGATGGGGAAGATGGGAGTGAGAACAGGATGGGGAAGATGGGAGTGGGGGCGGGATGAGGGAAGTTGGGAATAGGGCAGGATAGGGAGAGGTTTGGAGTGAGGAAAGTATGGGGAAGATAGTAGTAGGACAGGATGGGAAGAATATGGGGCGAATGAATCATGTGCTACCCGAAACCCATGATCTGGGCTGTCCGGGTGACGCCGCGTCGAAGGCTGGGGTGCCGACGTTTCGACCGACATATCGCGGTCCTCATCAGGGTTCGCGTCAAAATCCTGGCACCGACAGCCCTTGAATCTAGGGCGTGCCACTCGAGGGAACTTCAATTACCAAATTACAGCCAATGCAAAGGAAGAATGAACCGATACATTGTCGTTATTGCACGGATTCATTGGGGGACTCTTCTTCATTTTTATTCGAATCGTATTCCGAAGCTACAGGACCCAAAATGAACTTCCCAGCCGATGACCTAAGGGCGAGGAACTGTATACAACCAAGTGTATTTATGTGTATGCTTTCTTTCGTGGAGGTGTTTCCACCGCATCAGTGAACCAACAAACGCCTCTGCGGCGCGCCCAGGCCCTCGAGTGCGAGTAACAGAACCCTGAGGCCGCGCGTCGCGCCGGTGCTGCCAACATAAATCACTCCCCAAACGAGGCTTGTCCCACGCCTGTCCAGGCCGGCGATGAAATACCGGCCCGCCTCGTTGTCACGTGGCGCAGCCTCGCCGCCCTGTTCCTTACTCGCCCCGGTGGCGATTGTTTTGCGCACTTCACGGATTTGCAGCTGGCGGCCAAACGATTCTCCTCCAGAGGCGGCTGCTGCCTTTGTATTCCTTCACCGGAGGACCGCTTTTGGATTTTATTTGAAGTAAAAGTAGTAGTTTATGCAACAAATAGTTCATGATGTAATACATATTTGTGTGAGTGCATGTTTTGAAAATGAGGGACGTAGGAGCGAGTTTTCAGAATTATACGAAAGAACTAAAGCAACATTATCAACTATTTGCATAAGCTATTTTTTTATACATCAGTATTATAAATTTATGAGAGAATCAAAGTTAAGTTTGGGAAACAACTTTATAGTGACGCCATCTGTGCGAACAAACTGTGGTCGGCTGTTCCGTTGGCCGCTATCTATTCACAGTTCTCTTGTTGCGATTGGCTGAATGTGTGAGGACGCAATTATGTGTGTCATAAACGGCAAAATAAAGTCATAATCTGTGAGTAAGATGTTCTTCCATGAACAATTTCTTGTAACGAAAAAAGGTTGTTTATAATTCTTCAATACAAAAAATGTATTAAAATGTGTCTTTCTACGGAATGATTAAAGCTATCTGACTATCTAATTTCTAATATACGCAAACATTGTTGCAAGCAGCTTCTAGTCATGTGAGAGGTGTCTATCGTTTCTTTATGAAGTAGCCAGAGTGTCTTGAAAAAATACAAAGAAATTAAACAATTTCAACTTCTACTAAAAAATGCAAATATTTTACTATGTTAATTCGCAATTTCTCATCCCTGGAGCACGACACTTTCCTCAGAGTCAGTGCCTCTCTGTTTACGACAGATTCGCCATGCGACGAAGAAGAAAATCGGGAGAGGTGGCTCAGGGCATCAACTGATGTCACTGCAGTGCCTCTGACCGGGAGGTCCTAGGTTCGAGTACCTACAGTGGCAAGATTTTCGACTAGCTTGTCAGCTAGGACGAATTCAGTCGCTGTCTGTAGGACAATTCTGGAGGTCAGTTTCTCAGATCAACACCAGGTGAATGCCAGAGCAGTACCTTAACAAACGGGCCACGGACCGTGCGCGATCTTGCCTTTCTCTTCCTTCACCTATTCTCACCGCTTACACACACTTCCACTAACATGCTTAGGAAAATGGATTTTGGTTTATCCATGATTTGTATTTGTGAGTAGTCGCTTCCAAACAGCAGAGAACTGCAGATATTTCCTTCGCTTAATACATGAGCCCCACAAAGCCAAGAGTTGTAAATCCATTTTCAGTTAGGTTCATAAGAGTTCAGCAAATGGCATTCTAAGCATCTCTTGAGCGAGTGTTAAGCCACTATCTGAACATCAACCTAAGTGTAAATGTTGGGATTCAAGAAGCTGATATGTATTTGCACTATTTTGAGTTTTTATTGAGTATATCAAATCATATAAAACTTCGTGTTGTTGTTTCTTCGTTTTGTCGGGGTAACGTGCCGATTTCTTTTATTTTCGGTTCAATAACGTTAAGAACCCATTTTCCGGGAATAAAAATCACGTAGGAGCCCCTAGGATGGCTCATGGGCAGCTTATTAACTTCCCAATGTGTGGTCCCGTATTTGGTTCCCGGTTGAGGCAAAAATAAGAGTTGTAGCTTTTCTTTAAAATCGTCTCTGTTTCTGGACTCGTAGTTGTGTGAGGAAGAAAAAGCTTGAGTTTGCTACTTACGGTGAAGGGAATGTGTCGTATAGCCCCATGTCTCTCTTACTCACCAACCGTGAGAATTAAACTAAACCCAGGCAGGGGGGTCACCTTTAGCTGGCTAAGTCGAACAATCAACTAAAAAATGCCAAATACTTGCATTCATTTCCTGTTATACAGAAGTTCGTGTTGGTCTTTCTTCGTTTTCTTCAGGTAACGAGTCTGTTAGGTACCTAACAAACTTCCATCCCACATCAGTGCATGCTCCCGTAGGCGCTCGCGATCCACTGGGACCCGAGGGGGCATACTCCCCCCCCCAAGGCCACGAGTTTTCGCTTACTTTCCTTTATTTGGAAATATTGTTTTTAAATATTTATTTATGCTATTATTATATAATTATTCAAACAATTATATTTATAGTATCTTATTTACAGTACATAAATAATATAATAACTGTTGTGTTCATTATTTAACAGCAATCTACGCTGCCCCCCCCCCCTCCGTCCAATGATCGGCTGGATCCGCCCCTGCCGCGATCTTGGGTATTTCTAATGTAATTCAGCTGCCTCCGATTTCCTCTTTTACCCAACGTTGCTGTCCGCTTGGGGTAATGTCAAATAAAATATTCCAACAGAACGAAAATATATTGTTCGCAAGTTTTGGATGGGTAATCAATCCGCAAACCGTTACCTGCTCCGCGTTTGCGAATATTTAGTTCTGTTTTATTGAACCACCGATTAACTATGTTTAATGTCTTCCCCAAAGTTTTGCCAATCTCTTAATCTCCTGAAGATATTACTCATTGGGTACGTAATCAAGAATTTCGCTTTAAATAGCACGACTTAATCGTCAGACGTCCATTTCTTACGAACTCTAGCCAGCTTCTTCCAAACAAAACTTGTGTCCACAGCAACTCACTACATATATCAACTGTTCTATCTTTTACAAGTTGATACACTCGTACAAGTTCTATATTTACATTTCGTAACGTGTCAATTCCTTCACGTTCGGACCAATAAGAGCTAAGAACTCAATTTGTGCTAAAACAAATCTCGTTTATTCTTTCGGCATTTCAGACGCCATCCGCTGAACAGAGGCGCGGTCGCGGGGTCGAAACAATTGCCGGGCGCGCGGGCGCACGCCCTGCGACGCGACGCGGGGCGGCTGTCGGCCGAGCAAGACAGATGGTTGGGCGACGGTGGCGCGCGGGGCGGGGGGCGCTGCAACTCACGCGCGCGATAATTGCGCCGCGCAGCTCGTTGCCTGGTGACGGACGGCGGTGGCCGCGGCCGACGACCTGGACCACGCAGCTGTGGTACTTGCCCTTCGCGGGCCAGTGGGCGTGGTTTTCTCTATGCGAAAGGGGCACGTGAATTGGCAGCATCTCTTCTTAAGACTCGTCACCTTCTTTGAGTTGTATACTGCTTGGAATGCGCCGTTGCTTCGTTGGTGTTATAGTCCTGGGCAGCCTATGACCAAACATGTGCGGAACTTTGTCTATCTTTCTTTCTGTTGTTTTCGTCCCTCCCTGCCCCCTTCATCCCTCACCCTCCCCTTTCCAACTATCTACCACCCCTTTCCACCCTCTTCGACCCCTTTACGCCGCTCTTCCACCCCCTTAACTCCTCTCTCCCTCCCATTTACGCCCCTCTTCCACCCCTTTACGTCCCTCTTCCTCCCTTTTACGGCCCTCTTCCACCCCTTTACGCACCTCTTCCTTCCCTTTACGCACCTCTTCCTCCCCTTTACGGCCCTTTTCCTCGCCTTTACGCCGCTCTTCCACCCCTTTACGTCCCTCTTCCTCCCCTTTACGTCCCTCTTCCTCCCCTTTACGTCCCTCTTCCTCCCCTTTACGTCCCTCTTCCTCCCCTTTACGGCCCTCTTCCTTCCCTTTACGCCGCTCTTCCTTCCCTTTACGCACCTCTTCCTTCCCTTTACGCACCTCTTCCACCCCTTTACGTCCCTCTTCCACCCCTTTACGTCCCTCTTCCTCCCCTTTAAGGCCCTCTTCCTTCCCTTTACGCCGCTCGTCCACCCCTTTACGTCCCTCTTCCTCCCCTTTACGTCCCTCTTCCTCCCCTTTACGGCCCTCTTCCTTCCCTTTACGCCGCTCTTCCACCCTTTTACGCCCCTCTTCCTCCCCTTTACGCCCCTTTTCCTCGCCTTTAAGCCGCTCTTCCACCCCTTTCTGTACAATATGTACAATTTGTGAGCGTGTTAGTATGAAATCAGGAGGGTTAGAAAAAGGACTACAACACCAAATGAGTTTGAGTGTAATGTTTCACACGTGCACATGCTGTGATCCAACAACCGATTACGTTGTCGTTTTCGAGTATCAGTGTCAGGCTTTAGTATATCTTACGCGATGGGAGAATTGCGCTGTGCTGTGATACACATCCCGGGTGCACAAGAAACCAGATCCTCGTTAGAGATCGCCCCGCATGTGCGGTGCATTCAAGGCATCGACGCAAGGCCAGACAAGTGAAGGTTGGCGCGAGGTCAGGAGGCCAAGACTTCTCTTCTGTGCAGCCTCTGTGTGGGTTTTTTCTTCTTGGAGTAGTTGCTCATGACGCCACTTTAAGGGGCAGCCACCGCCATTACAGAAGCGTTGCACTGTTGATATATCGCGAGCAATTGCGATCAGCAATGAGATAGTGACGGGCAGTTTGAGCTGTTTAAATGGGTATGAAACAAACGGTACATAAAAAAGTCTGATTTTACAAGCGAAATTGTTAATGTTTCTACGAGTTAAAATTGTGTGGTTCTTTCTTCTTGTCATATTTTTTACTTTTTTCTGGTGTGTCGCTTACATTAGTTTCAAAAGTGTTGAAGAATTGTATTTCTTTGGTGTTTTATTGGAACTTTGTAACATAAAACCTTTATTTAGATAGCCAAAATTTCGAAACATCATTACTCTCTCAATAGGACTACAAGCCAACAACAAATTTTTATTAGTACACTGATTAAAAAATATATAAACTCTAGCCGACTTTAGTTATAGTGAACATTAGTCGCTGGTCATCTTCCACTTACATTACAGATAAGCACAAGAAGATTCGGTTATTGTGAACTCTGATCTTCGGCTATAGTGAACGCAGAAAATACGCCCTGGAAATTAATGCCCTTCTGAAAAAAAAATATCGTCTCAATGTCAAAACTTTAACACTAGGCGGCTTTGAGAAAAATCGTATCATCGACCAAAGGTCATAATCTGAGAGGTCTCCCCTGAGGTGCTTGTAGCGGACCCGGATTGTTTCATTCAACGTTCAGTTTCATTAGCCTCATCCCGCTTCCGAAAGGATATCGTGTATTATTGAGTGAGTAAGAAGGACTGCGGAGAGTGGAATAGAGAGCCATCCTACAGTGCAAGAGGCATTGAAGGGTGTGAAGACTACATTACGTTACTTTGAGCCCGTAGACAAAGCAGAATGAAGTATAAAGAGGGCATAAACTCTGGAGAAGGATCTAGAGAAATTACTAATGAAAAATAAATGAAAAAAATCAATATAATAGATTTTTTAAGTTTAAATGAAGATGGTGACATTTTCAGTTCAATGGTAGGATACTCTAACTAAAATTCCATAATGTGAAGAAACGAACCTACTTAAATGAAGTATTGTATATCTTAACTTTCTAATCCATTCTTCCATCTATAGAATCGACATACCTCCATATGGTTTTCAGTAGCTCTACACCAGCGAACGTCACATGCTCACAATTTTACTTGAGTCCCAGAATCGTTCACGAACTCCTTTGACAACATTAGTTGAATTAAGAATAAGAGATCGTAAAGAGAGGCGAATGCCGGAGCAGTACCCTACCAAACGGGGCACGGACCACGCGCGATCTGTCCTTCCTCTTCCTTGTCCTATCCTCTCCCCTTACACACACTCTTACACTAACATGCACTACACTACCACATATTCCGGGAGTCCGGTCGGGAGCTTAGAGCTTGTCCCGGCTGGGGCGGTGCCCCGTTGGTGGGAGAGTCCTGGTTAGGGGAAACCCCACTAGCCGACGGTAGGTCGGCGCCGGATCTCGCCATCCAGCGAGGGAAGATCACTGCCTTCTCCCGAGAAAAGAACATGCACTACACTAACGGGAATAATGACCAAAGCAGTTGACGCCCCGGAAACACGAAAAAATCAATCAATCGTAAAGAGATTCTTGTGTTTGCGTTACACAAAAATGTTATTTTTCAAATAAAATATACCATTTTGCATCGAAAAACAAGCTACAATATTGACATGGTATAATAGATCTACCGCTGAAATCACCCTCCCCACTCCCCTCACCTCTAGCTAAATGAGCTTACAAGAAAATGTGTGTAAAATCACTTGTACTGTTTTATTAGCGAGCCATTTTAAGTAATTATCCCTTTTATTATTATTTTGTTATTGTTATTATATCTTGTGATTCTCAGTAGCTTGTGCTGGGTTCAATTTGTCCATTCCTGCCAAGATAAGGAAAGAGATCGGTCACTGAGGAGAGAGATTCACTCAGACCCCCAAGGCCGATATGGGAGCCTCATTTGTGTTAGTTCAAGAACTATACGACGTGTTTGCAAGGTCACTGCTTTCGGTTTGTAATTTAGAATTTGTTGAGGGAATCCCTTTTTTAGATTTTTCCTGAAATTTTATATTACTACACCTTCAGCCGAAATAACAAATGCATATATTGTTATATTCAGTAGTTTCCATATTTGTTTTATTTCTAGAGCAAGATCTTCATACTTAGTAATTTTATCGGTCTCTGTTTTGAATGGTAGTTGAGTTTGTGTTCAACAAGCATAGCTCCTTTCTTGTTCCTGTCAATCAAAACTATATCTGGTCTATTGAAAGCCACAGTTTTATCTGTCAATATGGGTCGGTCTGTATATGATGATTTTACTTGCTTATATTACAGGTGTTGGGTTGCATTGATAATACGGTGGAGCTCCACTATTTAACAATCCATGCTTGAGAGCCAGTTGTTGATGAACAATCTTAGCTAGTTGGTTGTGTCTCCCCAAGTATGCGTTGTCGGCAAGTGCAGCGCATCCAGCCATTATATGTTCGATTTATTATTATTATTATTATTATTATTATTATTATTATTATTATTATTATTATTAATATTATTATTATTAGTGTTTTCATTTTGTTTATTTTAAATATCACCCGATGAGACCTACTCAGGCTCCTGCATGATTTTGATACATTTTACTGTTCAATGAAATTCAAATGATGGAATGTATTTCATCTTATTGAACTTTAGTTGCAAGCTCCAGAGTACTACATCACACTCGCTCACATACGCATTCGCACACACGCAAGCGGCCTCCTCTACGCACGCGTGACTACGTCTAGGAAACAAAACTACAACAAAGATTGTGTTAAGTGTGGAGTTCGGATCCGCAGCCTCCAACCCTTACGATACTCTCGCCTTAGTCACTGGTCATTCGGGCCGGATATTTTCTTTAAAATGTGATTAAAACTTGTGTGTGTATGTAGTTACTTGATTAGGTATTCCAGTGGAGGGCAGCGCACCGCTCATGGAGCGAGCCCCTTGAACCGAATCACAGCAGATGAGCGGCGTCGCCTCGGCGCGGGGCGCGCTGCTGGAAATAGCGTGGAGAGCGGCTGCCGCTGCACTGCGTCCTCTAAACGAAGCGCAGTTGACCTGTTAAGTTGCCTCTCCGCGCCCCCACACGCTGCTGGTTAACCAGCGTGTTGAACCGAGACGTCGAGCGCTGCTGAATTATGTCGCCGCTATGCGGGCTGGCGTGGGCTCGCGGGAGAGGAGGTGCCCATTGAGAGACGCTGTGTACAGCACGCGGTGCGCTGGGCAGGCCGTGTCTTGTCCTGTGAGGTCAAGGCCAAGTGGGCTGTTTGGTAATTCTTGGAAGGCCCTTGTTTTTTATGCAGACATTTATATTATATCAATTTTATTATGATTTTTTAATTTTTTTCTTTTAATTTATGTATAGATTTAATTTCATTAGACCCTGAACATGAAGGCCAATGACCTTCGAAACGTTCGTCACTAAAAAATTAAAAAATCATAATAACAAAATTAATATAATATAAATGTCAGCTTAAAACAAAGGACCTTTCAAGAATTACAAAAGTATCAAAAAAAGCCGTCTAATAAGTCATATCAAGAAATTTAACCTTCGTAAATAAAAACAAATAAAACAATTTTAAAAAATGTTTTTTTCTTTGGAATTCTAAATATGTTGTTTAATAGTGATGCGCGGTGCAAGAGAGTAACCTAAAGTTTATTCGCGAGTGACAAGTTTTGCGATGGGGCAATAGTAGGTGAAAAGAACAATTTTATCAAGTGCATAATATCTTAATCTCGAGAGCTTTACATTATTTACGAGTTTATCACTGCATAAGCTAAAATAAAAATGAAATACATAAATATTGTATGCTCGAAGGGAACGCTTCTTCGCCGTTGTTTCGATGCAATTGTTGCCATGAAAAGGTAACAAATGGACCTATCACAACATACGTAATTTTTGTACAAGAAAATGAAATGCCTACCATTACAGTACACTATTTTAATTCATTCGATAGTAAAACCATTATATTCAATGCCATCAATAACAAAATGTCTTTCATAGCTGAACAAATATAAAATATTATTCTACATGTTATGATAGATGCTATTATCTTCGTTGTGGATAGCCGATATACAGAGCGTATAACGAAATCTGTATGCTGATCTGAAAGGTTGTGATTCGATTTCCTTTCTAGCCATGTATGTTAATCCCTTGTCATCACATATTTGGAGTCCACATGTGATAGCATGGGGAGGAGAGGAGAATGGATTGTCCATTGAAAACTTCGAGCTCTCGGTGGAAATAGTGATCAGTATTAGTCCTTTGCAAACGGATCACTTCATGTACTTCTTTAATACCAGCCTAAAACAGCTCTTGAAATAGTTGAATTATTTAACAAATACATTTTCTGATATAAATAGAGAATAACCTTCTAAATTAATAACTTAAAAATGCTAACAATTGCAAGTCTCTGCGTTTTCCTAAGACTTATTTATATACATTATGTGGGGCTAAGATAAAATCTTAATCTCAACGGGGTTAAAGTGTTGCTTTAGGAGTTCAAGTGAGTGAAATGATAAATGATTTTTAAAAGAAAGAAAAAACACGAAGAAATTGAACATGATATTTTTCACATGTCCAAGAATTATTTTGAAAATGTAATTTTATACATCTACAATATATCAGAAAATTTCGCTGACTAGCTCCATTCGGTGTAAATGGCATGATCGGTTTAAAGTTCAACAACGTCTATATACCGCGTATTTGTCTCATACTGTTGGGAGAACAATAATGCTCTACCGATCACATTTTGCGGTGTCATAAATCTGCAGAAAGGAGATTCGGAAGAATCTATACTAATAAAAGTGAATTCAACGACGTGTAACCGACATCAATAGCACAAAAAATGGCGTATGAATAGATCTGAAATTTTTACAGGATCTTCTTCAGGATTGCCGCAGTGACCTTGCAAAGTTTGGTAATGATGAACACAGCACAAATGCAGAAAATAAATAATTTAAATAATATGTTTGTAGATGCACAGCGACCATTTTTCGCCTCTCGCTTAGAGCACGTGATTCCTAATATATTCCGCCAGAGCCCAGTAGTGCTGCTGCAAAACTGGTACCTAATTTATTCGCTAGAGGTCAGTAGATAAGCATTGCATAAGCAGTGCATAAGATAAAAAAAATCATCTAATAGCAATGTGTTGTAAAATAAAATGAAAGGAAATTATAGTATTTTATTAAAATTTGAACCAATTACGTTAAAAATAATAATATTAAACACCCTGGTTTGTATAAAATTGATCTTTTCCCTTTTTCGCAAGGATTGACTATGAAGAAAGCCCGGGCAACGCGGGGTATTTTGCTAGTATAATAATAGTTACCCTCGATGCCGTAAAGAACATAAGACTGCAAACGGTGCGTGGAGTTGCAACATTTGGAGTGAGGAGATAACGCCCGTTGAGTCTGAAAATGAAATCTGGTGAGCGAGAAATGCAGTGCGTGGGACCTGGCGACGTGTGTGGTCGACGATGAGCGATCGACGTGATCGAGCGATTAAGCAGCCTTGTAAGTGAACAAGCTGGTTGACACGTGAACAAATGTACTGGAGCCTGATGTGAACAGGTCTGATGTGAAGGAAGGTTGGGTAATGATTTGGTGCGAGAGAGTGTACCCAGCATAGATGTAACCTGACTTGGCTGTGAATAAAAATATTAGCAAGAAACCAGTTCATCAATATGTTTCAATGGGAAATATTGCTCAATGCAAGTTGCTGTGATGAAAATTAAAAATGTCAATTCACAAATTGACATTGGTGTCATCATAAACAAGACGATGGACATTTATTAACTCCTTGGTCCCACCCATATCCTGCCTTGGCACGTCTGATATTCTCATGTAAATGGGTAAGACCTAATTCAAGAGATCTATCTCCGAGCTGAGAAATGTGATATATAACAAAAAATATATATATTCTAGAATATTTTTACATTTTTACTAAATTGTTACTGTTCAAATTAAAACTAACTACAAAACGTCACAAGTTAAGTTCTTTCAAAGTCCACTTTCCAAAGTCCAAATTCTTTGAAACCATTATGTCATCACTGAAAATTCGAAAACTAAAAGCCGCCAGGTTTGAAAAAAGGCATTGTGGCTAGGCTTAAATTGATGTCCTTAAACGTAATCACATTAAGAACATCACGCAGGCGCTGTTTGGAGGTTCTTTTGCGTAGGTTTGTGTGTGTGCGTGAGTACACTTATAGCCCCTGCATCCTGCTACAGTTCATTACATGATGCGTGCGTACGAGAAGGTAGTGGCAGGAAGAAGGAAAAAACTTTGTACCGCGTCTCTCCTACATTTGTCGGTTGAAGATTCAGTTCAATATCTCGCATGTCTGCAAGACCACTGTACTAGAGTTATCTAGAAACACGTTTCTTTAAAATCTCTTAAAACCTTTAAAAGTTTGCATATATTAACATACACACATTTTACCGTTAACACTTAAAGTTTCACGACGCAAGCAGAAAAGAATGCTACCGTTATAGGCTACAGAAGATGAAGTAGCAGGGGAAAGCTACCAATGCGCATGCGTGAATCAAGTATCACACCGCGTGGAACGATCTCTTTGATGTTTCCTTTTATGTGGCACCGATTGGGATGAGTAGTTTACCTGCCAATTTCGGCGTTCGGTCCTCCTATACTACGCTGCAGCCCACAAGCCCGATTTGGATGCAAATTCTGCGAATTAATTTTGATCAAGAAGCTCAAGTGATCCCCCAGGGTTATTTTACATAATAATCACTGGATATGCAAGCCATCGATTTGCCATCCGTGTAATCCATCGGGTCCGGCCCTTGAGTAGGTTTCCAAGGGAGAAGGGCGGGGTGTGAGCGACAGGTAGACCGTCGCAACGTCCGAGGGAGGCCAGAGGGATCGGGGACGCGGCGAAGCAAGAGCTGTGGCCGAGAGTGGAGGTGCCCTGCAGGGTCGATGGCGGTGCAGCGCTACCTAAAGCTACGCGTCCACGGGCAAACGCAGCTTGAGAGCGTTCTCTGCAGCACGGCTGTCATACTTCTTTTTTTTTCGCGGTGTACACAGTCGACTCTGGTTATAGTGAACATCTGGGGACTCACAGGTTTGGTTCACTATATCCGATGATGTCAAAATTAATTAGAATACCTCCACAATAATTGATTTTATTAATGCTCAACCAAATTCATTAACATCCTGAACTGAAAATTTCAATTCTTGCATTAGTACGTAAAAATCAATTATTTTCAATTGCTTGGTTCGTACGTTTTTTATTAGATCTTTCACCAGAATTCGTGATTTCTCTACACTTGATTCTGCATTGTTCTCTATCTCTAAGAATCGTAATGAAGTTTTAACACCTTTCAGTGCATGTTGCACAGCTGGAACACCATGTCATTCTCTGAAAGCCTTTTCAATCGCCCAATAACATACGAGATCTTCCTACGTTCACTCCAGCCGATGTTCAGGTTCACAATAACCACCGCCCCAGTCGGGACAAGCTCTAAAATTCTGACCGGTCTCCCGGCATGTGTGGTAATGTAGTGCATGTTAGTGTGTGTGTGTGTGTGTGTGTGTGTGTGTGTAAGGGGAGAGGAGATGATAAGGAAGAGGAAGGCAAGATCGCGCGCGGTCCGTGGCCCGTTTGGTAAGGTACTGCTCCGGCATTCGCCTGGTGTTGATCGGAGAAGCCACGGAAATCTACCGATCAGAGCAGCCGGCCGCTGGAATTCTCCTCCAGACAGCGACTGCATTGGACCTAGCTGAAGAGCTACTGTCGAGAATCCTGCCGCTGTCGGCGGGGCGGGGCATGGTGGGGCATGGCGGGGCGGAACGGAGCGGGGCGGGGCGGGTGCGCAGGGGGGCGGGGCGGAGGGGGTGGGCGGGGCAATGTGGCGTGTGTCGAGTGGCCTTGGCGGCGGCGAGGGCGTGACGAGGGGCTGCGCCGGTAACACGTGTAACGCTCGCCGGGGCGCGCGCTATTTCAGGAGCGTCGGGCGGGCGGGCGGGCGCCGCGCCGCGTCGCGACGCCGTGGGGCGAAAGCGCGCCGCACCGCACCACACAGACGCACGCCCCGCGCGGCGCTGGGAAGCTCTCCGCCTCGCCCGCTTTGACTCTCCCCCTCGCCCGCCGCCGCGCGCTTCTCTTGTTTCCACGAAACGCGTCCTCGCGACTATTGCGCGCCCGTCGACCGGGATGCGGTGGGGGGGGGTAAGTGCAGTGCGGGAGACCGAGAAGCGGGGACGCCTTGGAGAACGAGCTTCGTTCCCCGCTAGCGTTTGTAGTGGAGCAATTCCCCGTACGTGAAGTCTGGGTGTGTCGTGATGCGTCGGTTGGATGTCCGTGTGCCGTGAAAGGGATTGGCTGGTGTTGTCGAGAGGTAGTAAAGGTGGCTCAGAGCATCAACTCGTGTCGCTGCAGTGTTTCTGACCGGAAGGTCCTAAGATTCGAGTCCCGACGGTGGTAAGATTTTCTAGCACAAGCTAGAAAGACGCAAGCTGGACGTCTTGATTGAAATCAGACACTGTCTGGAGCATAATTCTAGAGGCCGGTTGCTCTGACCGGTAATTTTCCCTAGTTCTCCGATCCACACCAGGCAAATAATTTTGGCGCAGTACTGTAACAAACGGGCTACGAATCGCGCGCTTTCCTTCCTCTTCATAGTCTTATCTTTACCCCTTACTTACACATGCACTGCACTATCACACTTATGAGGAGACTATTCGGGAGCTTAGACCTTCTTCCGCCTGGGGCGTGCCCCGCTGGTAGGAGATACCTGATTGGAGAAAATACCCGCACGCCCACGTAGGTCGGCGCTGGATCTCGCCATCCAGCGGGGGAAGATCACCTTCACCTCTCACGATGAAAATATGCACCACTCATACGGGACTAATGACTTTAGTAGATGACAAGCAGCCTAGCCCGGACATCACTAATCCATCAACTGAGGGCTACGGAAATTCTTAAAAAACGGATGATATACGTAAAACTCACTCTCTAACTGTGTTTCTATCATTCTCCTCTGCCACCCGTCTGTCCGAAAGATGGCCTCGGCCCCTGAGCGTTCGCCTCAGGTTTTCAACGCCAGCGCCTCCTCAATGTACTGCAAGCCTCCAGAGATGTGCTGGCAACGGAGTGGAGGCTCTGGCACTAACTATAGGGGAAGACATCGGAAAATGGCGACGCTATGAAGGTGGCCTGGCTCCTTTTGGCACTGAAATAATTTCCTGTTCAAGTCGGTTTGTCGTCGCTGCGTCTTCAACAGGATTATGTGATGTGCTGTTCATTGTTATGAAAATCGTGACAAAAACTGGTGAACGGACGTCCGCTCTACGATTGTCTTTCCTCGCGCTTATCCCTTTCGTCTCTTCTACTGCGAAGGATGGGCAGTCTCTTTGAGCGTTCACCTTGGATGCTTCTGCGAATCGCGTCGCCTCTGCTGCGCTGCCGATCGATCGAGCTGTGGTCGGAACGGGAGTCGAGGCTTTGTGAGAAATGGCAACCATAGAGAAGGTGTTAGAATTGCACTGCAGCCACTCCATTATGTCAAGTCTGAATGCGTCGGTTGGACGTCATCGCACCTTCAGTAACATTGGGTGATGGGTTACCGAGATGAACGAAGATTGAGCCAAATAATGGATGACACTGCGTTCGCTGTACTTCCAATCACTGTCATTCCAATCACTCTTCCTTCTTGTTTGTTTCAGGCCGACACATGTCTCCGTTGTCTGAGCGTCTGCCTCATGTTTCCACGATCTGCGTCTCCTCTGCTGCAGGGCGACCGCGATAAAGTGGCATCGGCAAAATATTGTGGTGACAACAGCTCTGGCTTTAACTTCAGAGCATGTCGACCTAGAAATGGCCACGCCGTAGAGAAGGTGCTAGCATTGCGTGGCTACGTTTTTCCATTGAAGCTAATGCCTGCTTTTAAAGTCTGTGTGCTCGCTTGGTTGCCGGTGCTTGTTCAGTAGTATTATGACGAAATGTGGATATGACGTGTGTTGAACGACTGTCTTCCCTCGCGCTCTTCCTGTTTGTTCTTCCTTCGTCTGTCTCTGAGCGACAGCCTCGGTGCTTCTACGAAACTGCGCCGCCTCTATGGTACTGCAGATCGGCCTAGATGCATTCGCAACGGAACGGAGACACTAATACTCGCTTCTCTGTTATAGTATTAGACCTGTATGTGAATAAGCTGATGAGTCACCCTTTTTGATGAAAATATAAAAAATACTAGTTTTTCTGTATTTGTCCGAAATCAGATAAGTTATATTTTTTCTGCATGGTAATTAATGAGCCACTTGTTTTTTCGAACAACGCTTAAATTTCATAAAATCAAAAACTTTACCAAGATAAATGGAGTTGTCTGTTTATTCACGATATAACTATGATTTGAGAGCCTGGATTACAGACCAATGAGTTGAGTTGTTGTTTATGTACGATAAAAATCACTTCAAATTAATAGATACGTTGCTTATATGTAAAATTTAGTTTTCGGGAATTATGAATTTATACTCAGAGAGTCCTAAATATATCGCTTATTTCCTCAAACAGTGGCCAAAAAAGGCATTCAGTCGGAAGATAAGTTTGAATTTTTGAATTGTAGTATGATATCGTGCTGCACTGTAGGTACACAAATACTCTTTCAGACTGATGAATTTGTAAAATGGTTATTGCCTTAAACCAGTAGAAATAACTCAAAAAATCCTTCTCGTTAATAATTTATTACTCACAAAATCAAAGGTGTGCCATTGTTGAAACTGGTAGTGATATTCCTCGTGTCTAGGCGCGTCGGTTTGTCATCTTGGCGCGACATGACAATACGTCTCCAATAGTATGAGTACTAAGGAGTCCAGGGTTTCAAAATTGTGGTAGAAGCTGACGATATGAAAACTTCACTCCCTCTCCGCGTCCCATCATCCTCACGACTCTACTTTGAAAGTTAGTATCAAAGGTATCAAAAATTGACCTTTGATTCTTAATCAGCGACCTCGAAAACATTTATGTGTAAAATTTGGTATAACACAATGAACATTTTCATTGTAGTATCATGTAATGACCACGGGTATTGTGACAATACTGCAACACAACTACCATCATGTCCACAACCACCATGACTACCACTACCTCCACAACCACCATGACTACCACTACCTCCACAACCACCATGACTACCACTACCTCCACAACCACCATGACTACCACTACCTCGACAACCACCATGACTACCACTACCTCCACAACCACCATGACTACCACTACCTCCACAACCACCATGACTACCACTACCTCCACAACCACCATGACTACCACTACCTCCACAACCACCATGACTACCACTACCTCGACAACCACCATGACTACCACTACCTCCACAACCACCATGACTATCACTACCTCCACAACCACCATGACTACCACTACCTCCACAACCACCATGACTACCACTACCTCCACAACCACCATGACTACCACTACCTCCACAACCACCATGACTACCACTACCTCGACAACCACCATGACTACCACTACCTCCACAACCACCATGACTACCACTACCTCCACAACCACCATGACTACCACTACCTCCACAACCACCATGACTACCACTACCTCCACAACCACCATGACTACCACTACCTCGACAACCACCATGACTACCACTACCTCCACAACCACCATGACTATCACTACCTCCACAAACATTGCAACTACCACCACATCCACATTCACCTCTGGAACCGCCGCCATTCCGCCGCAAGTGCATCCACTGTAGCTTCCACGCCACCTCCGCCTTCGACTCCCCTTGAACCATCACAACCACCGCCGCCGCCTGGACGCGCAGGTTCATCGCGCCAGACGTCGCCGCCATTAGCCGCTTCCGCATAAGGCGAGGCGCGCGACAGCTGTCGGGGATTGCTCCGCCGCCCGCGAGAGGGAAGCGCAGAGCGTGGACGGCCGCTGTTGTCGAGGCTCCTCGCAGAATAGAGTTAACTCTGTTGCAGAGTGGACGTATGTGTATGATCTTTAATAGTTTTGTATCGTTTATAGTTTCTATTTACTTTAATCTCATCGATTGGAAAGAACATGGTTTTGTAAATTTAAAACTGCCGACAAAATAAAAATTTAAATACTGGATAATTATAGTGTAGGAATTTATTTATTTTGCAGAACTTAATCATTTTGCTTGATGCACCAAGTTGTTGTTAATTATTTTCCATTCTTTTCCCTAATTCTTTCATCAGCTTCCGAAAGTATTCCGAAGAAAGTACTTCGTGGATGATTATGATGTTTGTGATGTTTATGTCAAATGATATTCGTTTGCGGTTTGGAAATGCGCACCGTTTCCGTCTTTGCTTCAGTGTTAATGCACTTTCTGTAAGTCAGAGGTGCATTCAGAAATAAATTTTCATACATGCACTTCCGACAAACGTACTAAGCAGAGTCTGCCAGCTTTTTGTTATGCTTTAGTCTCATTTGCACTTATCACGTGGCGTCTCGCTCGCATCTCATTCAGTCTTCGCTCTCATATACTATTTCAGCATAATGAGTTGCCTTTGTTTTTAAGGTATTTTAGTTAAATTTTTAATAAAGATTTAAGTAATATATCATCTCCAGATCATCAAAATAAAATTAATTTAGAAAGTCTTTAGCAAATGTTTTAGATTGCATAACAAAGTACTTGGCATTGCAAAGTTAAACTGGCAAAAAAGTCTGTGAAAATCTGTGTGAGGGGTGGAGCCAAATGTTTCCAGAGAAGAGGAAAGCCAGACGCTGCTAACCATGGAATGATTGTGTGTTTTCCAAAGAACATAAAATTTACTTGCTGGGTGTAGGTATTTTCCGGGTTGTTTGTTAGTCTTCGTAAGAAGTTACTTAAAATAAAACGATTTTACTCTCTCGGTGTCTCAGTTGTTTATACGGCACTTTGGGAACTCTGTTTATTTGGCTCGAAGAATTCAACCAGTCCTACTGAACACAGATGCCAAGTTGACGTGGTAATTCCCTTGTCAAAAGTATTCATGAAAGTACAAAGTAGTATAAAATGTCCACTTACGGAAGGGAAATGATATAGTAATAGTAATCAGTATTTTAAAATTAATTTAGGTTTGTGGTATTTTTTAAGGCTATGTGGTATTACCTTCAACTACGCTTTTCCGAACCCAGTCTCTTGCGACTTGTTACTCAGGTTGAATGCCTCGAGATGAGTGTGTTCACCAATCGATTGCATTGGTTTGATATCTCTGTGCCATTACCATAAGTAAACAATTTTTGGTTCAATAATCGCAAAGTTTTAGATATTGTTCTTACACAACACTTTATATTCAATTTACAATCCACAACAGTTCAAAATCTAGGCTGTAAGAACACCTACTTCGATTATTTAGTAAATAAACTACTTCTTGTGATTAATATTTACATATGTATTCATATTGAAGACACAGCTGACTTTTCACAACCTTCGAGTGCGAGATATATGCGTGAAAAGGGTAAAGTGGACATAATTGCTGTTTAATGGTGGAATTCTCAGCAATATAATCTTGTTTTTTCCTAAACTTTTATCAAGCGACTTAATCTTGCTCACTAACATCCAAATCCTTCATCGTTATGAAATGTGCGTGTCAAAAAAAGTATAAATATAAATTGTGTGTTAAGCAAGAAAGTTCCCAAATGCCTCGTAGATATTCATTTAAAAGTGGAACTGTAAAGTATCTTTGACCCCTGTGAATAATGTGATAATTTTACAGGAAATTTTCTTAACATGTCATCCCATGTTATTCGAACTAACTTTTAAATCAAATTTCCCATTTTAGATCGCCCATCCCATATTATTTTTATTGAATAATCGAATAACTCGAGTATTTTTTAGGGGTGGAATTTTATAAAATTTAGGTATCTTCATGATTACATGTGCGCCCACTACTCAATCTTGTGTGATTATAAAGATTATATAAAAAGGAGTACTGATTATTTGGGTATTGTTTATTTTACGTCAAGAAGTTAAAAACTGTATGATGTACTGTAAGGAATGAAGTGTATTCTGTGAACGTTTTCTTAAATTCTGCGATCCCTAACCTAGGTCACATACAAACTGAATACAAGTAAAACCGAGCGTTTCTTAAGAAAGAATTGATAAGAAAACATTCGCTGTAATAACTATTGAAACTATGAAATGTAAACTATCTGTTTACCGTCGGAATAACTGGAAAACTATAAATTAAATAACTATATTCCTCAATGAACCCTAGGAAACCTGCGCAGATAGTGAAGTTATATTTATGTCAAAAAGTAAAACCCGGGGATATATCAGCTTTTCCGCAAACGATGAAGAAAGCTGAACGAAAAACTTGATCGAGATGGCGGCCATTGACTTACTAAGATTCGATACTTCGTACAGGCGTACTTAGTCTCTCACAACTGAACTGTCCAAATTGTCATTAATACATGCCTCTGCCATAGTAATGTATGGAACGGCTAAAGCGAATTCATTGCAATTTTCAGTGAAAGGAAGAGCGTTTTGTCGCTATTTTTTAAGTTACGTTTTACAGATTAATTTCTTGTATATAAAGGAGAACGTTTATGCGTTTTTCATACAAATCCAGTTTTATTTCGATCTTCGTTTCGTTCACGTGATCTTTAAATAAAGAGAAATGTTACTAACTTACTGTCTTCACAAGATTTTGTAAAAATAACCGCCTTTCCTACCCCATCCCCAAGAAAAATGTCAGTGTTTGGAATTTTGCGAAAAGGATGAACAAATCCATAAAAATGAATTAAACGTTTCTTAATGCGCATAATATTCCTTACAGAATGTTTAGTTATTCATTTTTAAACGCGTTTACGCTTTGAGTAAGTGTAGGTCAAAATCGTTACTCGAAGTTTCTTGAACGTATGCATTTTTTGAACTGCTCGTGGCAATGTATGGCGATAGCAGCGGTTATCAAAGCAACAGGCAAAGGCAAAGCAAGGAAGGGCGAGGACAGTGGGAAGGAGTAGGATGTGTTTGGGTAGTACAGTGCAAGAAGGTATTGCAGGCGAAGGCGGGAATACGCTGTACATAATTCATTCCTTTTTTTGCCTAATAGACGATTGCTTAATACCATTGCAACGCGGGGAACTTCAGCGAGTAAAACAAGTTAATCACGACTCACGTAGAAGCTCTTGGGTTACAGAGAGCTACATTTAAATTCGCCGGGTCTAGGTAATTTGAAAAGGAAAAAGAAAAGAAATATAAGAATAAGAATGTTGTAGGTAATGGAAAAAGGGATCGCCTCGGGGCAATAACAGCAATTCAAGTTATACCTTTTACAGGCTAAAACAAGTTCTTACTGGATCTACGAGACACAGTCTGCCCATCTGTGCAGTAAAAAAGGTTTCCCAAATGATAGTTAAAACCACAAGTTGAACCCCAACTAATCCCATTAAAAGCAACTCAGAGTCTAGATTCGCAATAATCCTGAAATTGAAATCGCAGTTCAGAAAGGGAAGACTGAGGATGTTCTGTGAAATCTTAAATGAGTTGCTCGTCGGCGTTCTTAAGAGTTGAATCCTCTTGCGGTCGGTCATTCAACGGCTCATGAATGGAGCAATCGGGTTCATCTCGAGCAACACGCAACAGATGGCGCTTCGCCACGTCCTCGCTTTACGCACTAAAAAAGTGGAGTGGACTCTCTCGGTCGACCCTCCTCTCCTTCCACACAACTTTTTTATTTCTTACGTACTTCAAGCCTGCTTGGAAAGTAACTCCTCGAGAGGGGATGATGACAAAGAATTCTTAATATAGTTTGAGAGATTTCATGAGCTCAGATATTTTTATAATTGCTTGACGGAAGGTAATCACCATCTTGCCTGCCAAGTAATATAACCCCTTCTCCACTAATTTTAAATACGTTCATTTGTACTTCAGAAAGGGACTTCTTGAACCTTTTTCCACAAAAGTAGTATGCGGTTTATTGTAAAACACAATTTTTTAAAGAGAAATAGATTCTTTGTGAACATACTTCAGTCGACCTACGACCTTCCTATATGTTTTGAGGCGAGAAAGTCTCGGAAAAGAACTTTGTACGTCAACGCAGGTAAATCTCAGCAAGATGGCGCAGGCAACATCCGTTTCCGCTGCAGGGCCTCTGACCGGCAGGCCCTACGGTCCGAGTCGTGATGATGGTGGATTTTCGTCACTAGCTTGATACCATAGAGTTGCCGGCGGTTGGCTGCTCTAATCGATAGCTTTCCGTGGTTTCCCTGATAAATAACTGGCGAATGCAGTTCCTTGGGAAATTGTCCACGGAGCACGCGCGAGGTTTCCTTTTTTATCTTTGCCCCTCCGCTACCCTAGACATGCATGCACATTCACTAAGCTTCTCTCTCTACTAAAGTCGGGAGCTTAGCTTGTCCCATCTGGAGTGTAGCACACTGGCGGAGATGCCTGTGCATAAACGGCGGTGTAGGTTGATTGATTGATTCTTTGATTGATTGTTCATGATTTCGAGCGCGTCAATGGCTAAGGTCATTAGTCCCGAAAGTGAAGTGCATGTTTTTTGATCTGGACGTGGCAGAGATCGTCCTCGCTGAATGGCGAGATCCGGCGCCGATCCACCGTTGGGTAGCGGGATTTTATCCCCATCATCTCCCACCAGCTATGCACCGCCCAAACAAGACAAGCCCCTAAGGTCTTGGCCAGTCTCTAGCATGTGTGGTAGTGTAGGCATGTTAGTGTGTGTGTAAGTAAGGGATTAGGATAGGACAGGGAAGAGGAAAGAAAGGTCGCGCGCGGTTGATGGTCCGTTTATTAGGGTACTGCTCCGGCATTCGCCTGGTGTTTATAGGAGAAATCATAGAAATATACCGATCAGAGCAGCCGACCGCTAGTATTCTCCTCTAGACAGGGATTGAATACGATCTAGTCGACAAATTACGATCTAGTCGAAAATCCTGCCACCGCCGGGGTTTGAAACTAGGATCTGCTGGTCAGAGGTACTACAGTGACATCAATTGAGGCCCTGCGCCATCTCCTGGCGCCTGATCTTTCTTTCTAGTGGTGGAGAAATACCACCATCACCTGAGATATGAAACCCACTACATTTTCGGGACTACAGCAATCGACGTGCCGAAACACGAAACCAATCAACGTGGGTAAACAGAAACTAACAACACATTTCAAAAACTTCGTACATGACAGAAATTTAAAATGTTTTCATGATTAAAAGAGTCGGAAGATTCATTAATGTTCCATTGCACTGTTGCTCGATCACTTTTACCATAAAAATTTGGCATAGTGGGGTGGCATATAACTCATCGGAATGACTTCCTAAAGACGGAATATCGCCTGAACGGACGTTTTCAGCTGTGTGTCTGTACAAAAGAGGATACTTTGGATGGGGCACTAGTGGCAATATGTGTTCCATCTCAGCTAGGCGATTTATTAATGTTTATTGCTTACCTTTCTAAGATTTTTCGCAAGAAAACTTATCACGTCACCTTGTGCAGTAAGTGTAGACAAGCCCAAATCAGAAATTTGAAAACAAATGCAGGAAATGCAGATAATCCACGTATGTCTCGACGATCTTGAGGTGTTTTGAAAACAAGTCACGAGCACACTCGTATTTCACCGAACGAAATTATTTTAGCCTCTTACCTTATCGCAAGGTCCAGACTGCTAAGCTATCTAGTATCGAAAATCGTACCATCGTCAGAGCTCGATCCCTAAAATCTGTCGATCATAAGAACTGCAGTTGATGCCCTGAGCCACCTAAGCCCTAATGTGGTACGGAGCCTGGTGAAGCAATGCGCGTGGACTTACGCCCCCTCTGCGAGTGAAGTCATCGTTGAGCTTCCGATCCCCGCTAGGCCATGTCGGCGACGGGGGTTTGTTGATTTGCGATGTAATGCTTTCAAAGCAGTATAGTATAGTGCAGTTGTTGGTGTTCTTTTAAGACAGTTGTCGCCCTGAGTCAACGGAGTCGGTTCGCGGCGTGCAGTGAAGAGGGGCAACATCCTGCGAATAGTTGGGCCGCGTCACGAACTGCCCCCCGCTGCCCCCGGAATCGTCCACTGTGGAGGTGGGGACGGAGGCGGTGGCGGAGGCATTGGCGAGGTCGGATATGGCGCCGGGGGCGGCGGGGGCGGTGGCGGGGGCGGCGGGGGCGGTGGCGGGGGCGGCGGGGGCGGTGGCGGGGGCGGGGGCGGCGGGGGCGGCGGCGGGGGCCGTGACGGGGGCGGAGGCGGCGGTGGAGGAGGCGGGGGTGGAGTTAGTGGCGGCGGGGGCGGGGCCGGCAGGTGCTGCGCCCGGGGGCTTCGCGCCGCGCGCTGCAGATTGCGCGCAGCCTGGCGGCTGGCGGCGATGCCGAGTCATGGAAGCGCAGTGCACCCCTGCGCCCGGTCTGTCTGGACGAAACTCGGAAAATTGTACAAATCCCGACTACTATCATGCTTCGCCGTGCAAACCTCCCCAATCGGCACCACGTATTTTTACAGAGGCAGTCGATTTTGTATTGACAGAACTCAGCGATTTTTATTTTCATCGTGAAGAGCGATGACCAGAATCCGGAGCCTCGCTGTTCGTTTCCAAAAGCGGGAGCAATCCGAGTCAAAGTAGCTGTTCCAATTTGGGATGGTAACTTAGTCCAACTACCTTGACACGGAAAACGTTTTGAGTCACCACCATTATACATCGTATTCTACACGTGTTTCATTTATCTTACTGCTTAAGCAGTTTTTGAACAAAATACTGGCACATCGTTGGCCCCTCACCCGCCAGGATGCGCTGATGTGCTACGCGGCTACGCGGTCGCAGTGGCGCCCCGCGAAAGCCGTATTGGCAGTCCTGCCAACACGACAAAATAGACGAAAAGTTGGTAAAGGAGAAAGAGCAGTCCAACAGGTGCGATGTCGTGTGTTGTATCGAATCCGCAGCTCAAGCTTCGTGAACCGGGGAGGTCGTAAGTTCGAATCCTTCCGGCGCGGTGGTGAAGTTTCAACATTCGCTATGCTCCCTCTCCTCTGGTTCCTCGTTCTATCCCCAATCCCCGGGAAGTTGGTTTGACACACTGACATCATACGGTCCTTATTTTTCACCTTTGTTAATTTTTCGCAGATTATATTATAAAACTCTGTATGAGTACACTTTTAATCCACATTTCTGTGAAATACTATTTAATAGTGCTAGCGAAATAATTGTTTGAAGTGAAATGAAAATTGTGTTTGTATCTGCATTTTTAGTCATGACTAATAATTAGACTTTCATTGGACAAAGCATGGTTGTGAGTCGCACCGAGTTATTCACTCTGCGAAACAGTTTTATAAGCGCGTTTTGGTTTCCAGAAATTTATCTAAAGAGAAAGAGATTCGAACTCTGGTATCGAGAAGGTGGAAAGGAGCGGGCTGATACACAAGTACGAGTGAGTAGAGATGAAATTTTTCTAAATGATATTACATATTCATCGTAAAGAGTTCATCGTTCTATAGGCAGAAGGCACCCGTTCTAGCGTAATAAGTGGTCATAATTGAAAAATAAACGATATGATAAACAAACGAACTAACAATAATTCGTACATTTTATATTCTTCTGGACATGTTATAAGAATTGCATTAAAATCAAATAAAAATAACGGATGCACTATAATTGACAACGTCAGACTGAGTGACTATTAATTGCGGCGCCTCAATCACTAAAGCCATTCGTCCCGTTAGTGTAGTGCATGCTTTATCACTATGAGAGGAGGAGGCTGTGTTCTCTCCCGGCTGAAACGTGAGAATCTGTGACGACCTCCACGTTGGCTGCCGGCTCCTTCGTATCTCCGCTTGCGAGAACCCGCCTCAGCTGAAAAAAAGCTCAATGCTCCAGACTGGCTTCTCAATATATGTAGTAGTGTACAACGTGTACGTTTGTGGCTGTTTAGGAGGGAAGAGGAGCGGATGAGGTTCAGGACGGAAATATTGCGGCCCATGACCTGTTTGCTAGGGTACTGCTCCGGCTTTCACCTGGTATTTACCATACAAACCACGGAAAATTGCTGAGCAGAGAAGCCGTCCGTTAGAATTCTTCGATTGCAATTGAATTCCGCCTAGCTAGTTATAGGTAGTGTTGAAAATCCGCCATCATCATGAATCAAACCTTATGTTCTGCCTACAAACGTTGTTGTACTGGCAACAATGTTGGCGCTGAGATATCGTATCCGGTACAACATACAAAAACTTTGTAATGTGCGGTTCAAAAGGCTGCTTTGAGTTAAAATTGCCACTCTTACCATGAGTCCATACGGGGTCATATGTTACTTGGATTTGTCGGCAAGATCGTACTTTGATATCTTATGCGACTGGTGCATTTGAAAATCACTTGTAATGAATATTTTATAGCAGAGAATGAAACGTAAAGCGGCCTACGTCATTTACATACAAAGGAATTTAACACGGACGTGATGTTCAAAACGGCTGGCAATGTTGTTAGAAGATCGCATTTGCAACTTTTTATGGGGGAGGCTTATTTGGAAATTTTGACAATTAGTTGATACTACGCATATCAAAAGGGTGTGTATTTTTGTAACCAGGAGACACTCTAAATTTGTAATATAATTTAAGAAATTTTTTATCATTTTAAAAGCATTTAATTAACTCGTATTTGATTATGAAACCAAAAATGCGGTCTGTATTTAAAATTACCTCTCAGAATATCTAATTTTATAAAATATTATTTTTTAAATACATTTTTGTTAATGTCTCATACGCGTATATATTATAAATGATTATTTAAAACATTAATCATTGCAAGGTACAAAAAAATATGACACTGTCTCCATCAAAGTTGTTCCAAGAATTCATCATTCTGATTGTAGTTTTTAATTTTACAAAGTTTTTTTTCGAATTATGAAAAACGAGTAAGTTTGGAAACGATAAAAAAACACGGATATTCGAAAAGTTCACATCAGTTAGGAACGACTGTATTTGAAGTGAGTCTTGTTTTATAACACAGCCAAAGAAATTTTAAGAACTGGATTTCAAATTTCTTCTTGAATTATAACAAAAGAGGTTTTAATTTTTGATCGTAAAAAAATTAAGAAATTAGTACAGAACTAATTGTTTTTCAGAACTATTAGTTTCAATATATGCTTCTGAAGCTGAAAACAATCGTGGTAACTGATGAGAATTATGCCAAAAAATTCCATTGACAATTGAGAAGAATAATTATTTTCATTATGAATATTTTTATCATAATTGTAATTGTTGTATGTCTAAATACATGGTGCAAACCTATTAGTTTAAAATATACAAGTTAAGTTTTAACTTTGTATTGTTTGGGATTGGTAATAAGGGTGCAGTTTTCCAGAAGATTGGGAAACAGCGAAGTATAAGGTAAGCTTCGAACTCTTAATAAATTGATAGAGGAAAATGATGACTGTTGAATGATGCACAGATGAAGTCCGCGAAGTGTTTGGTGCGAAGAGTTTTGGCGGCGATAGACGCTGGGCCGTTTGAGGAATGGCGTCCATCCGTTTGACGGAAGGAGGTGCACCGTCAAAGTCGTGCCCGTGACCTATCTACGTCGTTACTCTCTCGAGAGTAACTAATGGTTTGTCTTAACTTATTGTTTGAAAATTTACAGGTGAAAAAATTGCTTAAGGAAGAGTGGGGCTCGGACATCTAGGAACTAAAAAGGTCGAAAATAGGCAAAGAGACACTAAAAACTTAAAAATAGGCAGGGAAATAGGCAACATAGTTGACAATAAGCAGGCACTTACGAAGAAAAAACTTAAAAATAGGCAGAGAAATGGACATTATGGTTGAATAATATAAAAATATGTACTTAATACGTAGTACATACTAGTACATTAGTAACGGATGAACACAATTCTCTAAAATCAATCGAATTTCTTCGATTGTCAAAACATATTGCGGAGTTAGATAATATTTCCTGAGAGTGGACTCGTGGTGTAGAATTTTATATTTTATTTGTTAAACTGGTTAAATGTTGGATTTTCATGTTTTGGATGTTGGATGTAATGATAGAAATGTTTGCGGCATAGCACAAATCTGTGTTGAAATTGTTTCTTGCCTGCACTTGCTGAAGAAGTTTTAATAGTTTCTCTCCCATTTTTCGCATTTTTGTATGAGTTGATGTTTTTATGTTGTAAGAAATATTTTTTTGCATAGTTTACCACGTTTTTATAACTTGGCAAAGCTAATTCCAGTCCACCGTGAATCTTTCCCATAAATCCACTCTTTTAGCAATTCACTTCTTGAAACTTTCTTTTTTGGCATTGCAGCAAGCATACTCAACAGGAAGAGCAAATTTACTGATGTGGCATGCACCAAACTTCGAAACCAATTCAAAATTATCGAAGGAAACTCCGCATAGCTTGTGTAATTCTACCTTCGGAAAGTGAAAGATGCCGGGGGAATGCCTATTTTTGAAGGTAGTTGTGTTCTTGGTAAGGAACAGAGAGCTCACTAATCATTACGAAGATCGGAAGGAAGAGAGCAATTTCATGTTCCCTGGAGCGCCCTCACGGGCTTCAGCGAAGTGGATAAGGTAACACGCACGGTGTCGAATTCTCATACGTCTCTAAGCGGTGTCCCTGCTCGACGCGTTACAGGCAAGAACATATGGGGCATAGAGGTTCTCGATCGAAGGAGGCCTTGGCATATTTAATGCGGGTGTTACTTGTTTGCTAAAAAATAACCATTAGTGGTTTCTCAAAAAATTGTAGGAAACAAAATATAGTGAACAAAAATATTAAAAATGCGGAAAATTCAATATAGACCCTTAAGGCCGATTAGGCAATTGTGGTCAAAATAGGCATTTATGGGCATTACAAAACCCTCGCAAAAGCCATTTCTGAAGTAAACATTGATATCGGGTTAGAGTTGCCTAAAAATACATTCAAAAAAATAAAATAGACAAAATGGCATTGTCCGGACTCTGCTGATGAGATATTATCCCTGTTAATGTATCCCTTATGACGCAGCAAATACCTCTTTTTAATAGATGTTGGGCTTGTTCACTCAAAAGATGCTGTGTGACGCATTTCCTTATTGGTTGCAACGAATTGAGCATTGTGTTCAAAATCGTTACATGATGTTATTTTAAATGTTACTCAGTTGTGGTTTTTGATTTTTTTGTTTTTCGAAAACATTACGAAGTTAATGCATAAACCTAACGTTCCGCTGAATACTAGGAAATCCTAGGGTCCTACAGAACTCAGTTGGAATACTGCTGTGCGAAGGCAATCCATTAGATGGATGCATACTGGTAGAGACGGAACGTAATGGTGAAGAACCAGCCGCTGTCCTCTTTAGCCACCAGATGGCGAGAGACCCTGAGTCGTGCTTAGGGTCAAGATCGTGCGTGGAGAACGAACATGTGGGCGCATATGTGAGCCATATCTGCTAAATTTTTCATGAGACATTTGGGCGAACTTCTGAAACCGGTGTTTTACGTTGTACTTGCTGCAAAATTACTACGTGCGTGTAGAAATCAAGGAAAACTAAGTCGATCCTGAACAAATCATTTCTTTCACTACGATCATACAGATTTAAAGAAATGTATATCTTGATATTGATTGACTTATGTGTGAATAACAATTTAAAAGTAATTAAATTCATTATTCCATAAGAAAGGAATTCATTGATTTAATTCCCACCATCTTCATAATATTAAAACTGTGATATTTGTCATAGTAAAACTGTGGCTAGGGAACAGGGAATTTAGTAAATACTTATGACACGTTATTTTAACTAACCTATGTTTTAGCAACGATACTAATTTCATTTCTCTTTCGCAGGTGAGTTTTTTTCGGTTACTCGTCGATTCGTCAGGCTTCCTTCATTTCGGCAGGTTTCCTGCATATGTGGGTAAGTCAACATATTTTACCTCATAATTCATCCGTATGTTTTCATAAAAAAGTTTTTAAGTAAGGCACGCTGGAAAAGAAGTGGATATATTTGCAATGTCATGAGGTAAAATTACAGTTTCTTTCGGAGATATTATTTCATTGGGCAACAATTGCAGATAAAACATTTCTTTTATTGTATTCAGTGCAAAGAGATTTATTTGTAAGAAGAACCTGCATACAGAAAATTATAAATACATTGAATTGAAATATGTTCTTAATTTAGTTTCAGTGTCTGAAATGATGAGTCTTTCAGTCTGAGTAAATGTTCGGTGTCTGAAAAATGTGATTCCAATAATAGTTTTTGTAATCGATTATACAGGGGTAAATTTATGTAGTGTAATTTTCAAACTTTTTTAATGTATTATTTCATTTATAAGCTATACAACCTACGACCTCAGTAAAAGAAAAGAAAACCTATTATATAATTCGAATTTGTTACATGCAGATTGATGATTGATGATTATGACGTATATGTCAACAAACTGAAATCAAAATCCTTAGATATGTCGACAGGGAAAATATAATTCTCTAAAACAAAACTAATAAACAACATCTCCATTAAAAATTGAAGTACATCGTACGTTATTGATATTTTTAAAATAGTTCAAATAGTGGTTAATCTGAAATTGGTGAGAATATTTACGGATAAGAATTAATCTACTCTGTTAAATTCCGAGCTGTACACAATATTTTTTAAAATTTTTTCATGTTTTGTAATATTATTAATATAATTTGGTAAGAATTTGGTAAGGCACTTGACTTCTACAAACAGAAAAGGGGCCTTCTGATATATTGGCATGTATCCCGATTGCGAGGTATATGTGAAGAATTTCGTACTCAAGCTTCATCTTATAGAACTTCCAGTACTAACATAAAATAAGAATCAGGCGTGGCAAACATAGACTGAGTTATGTAGTTACCATGTTTTTTCTTTACGAAACACGTTCGTTTTCTTTAATTACCTAAGTAATTAATTACATTCACTCCCTTGACAGTTAAAGTTGCTTTCAAAATCTCCTACAGCTGAAGAGCCACTTTATCATTATCACTAGTGACAAAAAGCGCGCATTATCTCTATGAAAAATAAAATGATTTAAACTTGTATGCACAATAAATAATGTACCACTGAGTGCCAAATGTGTCATTCCACCAACTTTTAACATCCCTGCTCTAAATCAACTCAGTCCTTCTCCATCTTGCACAATTCGGCTCGCCGCATGTCCTTTTTGTACGCGCATCGGTCCATACGTCGTTACATCCTTTTTCATATAATAGGGCGGCCCATTTGCGGGGAGAGAGATGCTCCTAATGGATTGTTTGAAGAGGGCTGAGACTTAATGGACGACCGGGACGCCACTGCGGTATCCCCAAGACACCGCAGCACGCCCGAGCTGTTTTTTTCTTTTGCGCCCAGTATTTTGTATCGCGTATTGGCTAATGAATACCAGCTCTTTAAGCCTGTGACGTCTACTAATGAAGCAGTGTTCGTCATACGCACCTGAGTGTTTTTAACACGTCCTGTATATAATGGATGTTGTTGAGATAATTGTATGCTGTCTGTGCGGTGAGGTTTTGTTCATTTTTGAGACGGATTTGTTTCACGTCATGCTTGAACACGAAATCATTACCATGCTGTTTAAAATACTTACCATATAATACATTTTATAATTCCATAACTGAAAACTGAAGATTGGTATGATGTTTTTAATGCACGTAATTTGAAAACTGAGATTGTTTTATAGAACTGGAAATGTTGATTTTCCTCTATGATAGTGTTTAGCTTCTCATGGTTTACGTCATCTTTGACTCTTAGTATATCGTGGTTGTTTGCATATGAATTATTTTTTCCGAAACACAATTTGCCTTTTGTTATGATATAAAATCGAAGGAACTCCTTTTCAATTGAGTATTCAATTACTGCGTGTCACTGACTTGATAGATGAGATAATAAACAAGGTACATCACCAAACCTGAATATAAATAACTAAAAAAAAGTGTAGTAAAAACACCTGTGTGCTTACTGTAACCCATTGGCAATTTAAAAATTCAGCTTTACCTTCCATTGTAGAAAAATGTGTAGGATAATTGAATAGCTGTAAAATATATGAGTTGTCTACAAATTATTTACAGTGAAATTTAAACATTTTTCTCTTATTTTTATTAATCAAATTTGGATTTGCATATTTTCACACGAACTTGCGAGTTCTATTTCATAGAGCACTCAGGATGAATCTTGAGGTTCCGTGTTTCGTTTTATCTAAATCCCTTCGCATTCTTTCTGGAATGTCAGTACACAAGAGCGTTTTTGCATCACGTACGCATTCGTGAAACAGTTTCATGTTGTGGAATGTAAGATTTCATTACTTGATATCTATCTGGAACATTTCAAGGATGTGACCGCCAACTGTTCCAGAATTATTTCTTAAATACCCTTAACTATCATTACGAAAATCATAATGTAAAACTTAACTATTTAAGAAGTACTTTCAATGCCTATACCCGTAGTTTCAATTTACTGATTAGCCAACTTCTATTGATTTTCACCGGAGCATTCTTACTACGGCTCAGTGCAACAATGTAAAACGTCGAATTTCTCTATTCTTCGCGTACTGTGGTGGAGATTATTAACTGATTTTATTTTCTTTGAGTTGTTTGTCATGAATCTATCTCCATCGTTAAAGTGATGAGCTTTATACCACAAACATATAGATTTCTCAGCTAAGATTAGATTGTTGATTTCTCCATCCAGTATTTGTTTCTGAGGATATTCTTGTTCACAAGGCGGGCATCGCTGAGATCTAAAGTGAAAAGTTAATGCGTAGCTCCCAATCGCAAAACCTGTTGCGTAACTCTCCCTACATGGCAGCCTGCAATTATCGCCGAGACGCCGTCGCGTCGGCTCCCAAATGGGCGTTTGGTGAGCGTGGGTGGATGTGTGTGTGTGTGAGTGTGTGTGTGTGTGTGTGTGTGCTGGAACCACTTCTCGCTTTATCGCCACCTCCCGCTTCTGCTTCTCCCTGTTCCATAATCTGCCCTTGCCGCTTCAACTGCTCCCTTCCTGCCTATACTTCCATGCCGCCGATCCTGCTTTTGCTCTGCACGTTCTGTTCTGCCTCAACATCCTCTTCCTTTGTACTCGACCCTTCTCGCACCCCTAGACTCTGGCTTCTCCTTAAACACGTCATTTAATTTGTTCCCGCATGTATCCCTGCACTTTTTCTGCTCTTGTTTAAGCCCTTATGTCTATTTTTTCCCCTGGCCTTAGCCAATGCACAGTCGCTTCCGCCCCTGCCTCTGGACGTATCCTGAATCCAACCCACACCTGTTGATTGATTGTTAGTGATTCCGGGAGCGTCAACTACTGATGTCAATTGTCCCGCAAGTGTAGTGCATGTTTTTCATCGGGAGGTGACTGTGATCTTCCCCCACTGGATGGCGAGATCCGACGCTGACCTACCGTCGACTAGCGGGGTTTTCCCCAACCAGGATCTTCAACCAGCGAGGTACCGCCCCAGCAGGGACCAGTTATAAGCCACCTGCCGGTCTCCCGACATCTGTAGTACATGTTAGTTCAAGTGTGTGTAAATGGAGAGAATAGGACAAGGAAGAGGTAGGCAAGCTCGCGCTCGGTCCGTATCCTGTTTGTTAGGGTACTGCTCCGGCATTCGCCTGGTGTTGATCAGAGAAACCACGGAAATCTACCGATCAGAGCAGCCGGCCGCTAGAATTCTCCTCCAGATAGCGACTGTATTCGACCTAGCTGAAAAGCGAGAGTCGAAAATCCTGCCGCTGTCGAGACTCGAACCTAGGACCTCCTGGTCAGAGGCATAGTTGATGCACCACACCTCATAACTGGCACCTGTGTTTCCTAAACTTTTTTATACCTCCCCAAAAAGGCAGAACCCGATTGCATCAAAGAGCTCGCAATGGTCCAATTACTTCCAAGGTTGCCCTTTCGCTTTTATATTTTAAGAATGTGAAATAGAAAAAGTTCAAATGCGCTTTTCAAAGTATTGTATTTTGTCTTACTCTTGTATTCTAACGGTTAGATGGCAGAAATGCTGGTTATTTCGAAATAAAATTTGAGTAAAAGATATTAGTGTATTGAAAGTAATTTCGACGATTAGCCCACACAAGGAGAAGGCCCAAGATGGTAATGGTCTTCCCTAAAAATGTAGAATTAAAACATTTATGTTTATATTTTGGTCAGATAACTTAGTTCTGAAGAATCTGCCACGTTCACTTGTGTCCGACATTTGCTTTCAACTGGTATGAGAACATCTATTTGCATTACTCTTGAACGGAACAATTACGAACGTAAATTGTTCTTTTCTTCCCTCTTCCAATACATGGGCAGGTATGCATTCTGGTTATGTCTTAGTAGGTAACGAAAAGTGCTTGAGAATTAAATGGGAAGTGGGTGGAGGAACACCTGACGTCGGGATGCAATCCAGCAATTCCCTTACCACTGTCCCTGCCTCTGAGCATGTCACTGCCACTGATTCCATCTCTGTGCCTGACACTGCGTAATACCTGTCCACCCTCAAAGCCAAGCTCCCCATCTCCTGGCAGCCACGCCGCCCTCCTTGTCATCTCCTCACCTTCCTTGCCATCTCCCCGCCCCCCTTACCATGTCCCCGCTCTCTTTGCCATCTCCCCGCGCTCCTTTCCATCTCTTCGTCCTCCTTGCCATTTCTCCGCTCCCTTTGACATTTCTTCACTCTCTTTGACATTTATCCGCTCTCTTTGGAATTTCTCCGCTCTTTAGCATTTTTTATTTTTATCTCCCCCTTCCTCTTAGCCACCGCCCGATATGTTTGCAATCACCCCGCTTTCTTTGCCATTTCCTCGCCCTTCTTGTCCCTTCCTTGGCTATCTTTTCACCATCTTTCTGTCCTGTTCGCTGTCTTCTCATCCTTCGTTCGGCCCACGACTGATACTTCTGTAATCGCCCCGCTTTCCACCTCCTCGTTGCCGTCCCCCGCTCTTCACCTTCGTACCCTCTTCCCCCTTTTGACCTCCTCGCCTGCCCCATTCCCTCTCACCGTCTCACCTCTTCTTCTGCCTCTTTGCTTCCCCGACCTGGGGCGTGGCTGGCGGAGGCGCGCGCGAGCAGATCGGCGAGCAGGGCCTCCGCCTCCGCCACCGCCGGCGTCCGGCGGCGCCGCGTGAAGCCGTGATCAGGGGTGCACAAACGATGGTTTCGTGGCCGTACACATCCCGTCTATTGCTGATCAATTCCAAGAAAACGTCCGTCAGTTAAAATCTGTCTGTCGTGGAGTGGTAACACAAAAACAATTTTATCTACAGTCAAAATCCACTTACAATTCATTTATTGTTATCGACGTATACGTCATCAAAGTTTAATTAATATAAGCGAAAAAATAGACAAAATAATAATATTTTTGCGTAAGATTACAGAATAGAGAGAAAGTTGCATAAAAGCGTTCATGATATAATTTTATGATTAATGTAACCTTCTTTCCAAACCTTAATTATCGCTCGTGGAAGACCCGTGCTGAATTTCAATCTTCTCCCATGTAGGATGTCGTAGCAAAGAAGGTATTAGATAGATAGATAGATATTTATTATTCTGCAGGTAGGTATATACAACCTGGTGGCAGAACTCTACAATTTACACATTACTAATATTAACTTTAAATTATTTAACAACGTAACTTCAAATTATTTAAAGACATAATAATGATAATAATAATGATAATAATAATAATAATAATAATAATAATAATAATAATAATAATAATAATAATAATAATAATAATAATAATATGCTAACAATAATAGCCTTAACTACATTTTTTGGTTGACCTGCACAGTTATTTGAAACTATTAAATACAAGATTACACGACTTTTTAATTACACTTCACTTCACTTCACTTCACAACATTTGAAATTCACTTCTCTTTCTACTTCTATACTGCACTACACTGCACAACACTTCACCACACTTCAATACAAAACTACTTCGAATATAATTATATATTTAGAACAGGAACGCATTTAATAGTAATTAACACAATAATAATAGCAATAAAATATCAATAATAATCAAATAATAACTGATATAATAATCCAACTAACTAAATTAATAAAGTTTACAAATACCATTAGTTAATTTATTTTTAAATCTTTGAACTCCTAGAGGAAAGGGTTCCAAGGCTGTCGCAGGTAACTTATTCCAGTCCGTTATTGTTCTATTTGTAAATGAAAATTTTCCAACATCTGTTCTCTGTGGCCTAAACTGAATTTTGTGCTTGTGATCCCCCTACTACTAAAGTACGAAGGTCTACCCAATCGGATGTAGATATCTTTCCAAGCTGGATAACCGGCATACGCTTTGTACAGGGCACAGAGTCTTGCCTTAACTCTCCTAATTTCTAGAGACTCCCATTCAACATTCTTCCTATTCCCTCGGAAAGCAAGTGTATACGCTCTTCTCTGTACTCTATTCAAATATTCCTTTTGGGAATTTCTATAAGGGTCCCAACAAACAGCCCCGTATTCCATTAATGGACGAACTAGAGATAAATAAGCTAATTCTCTCGCTTTCGCAGTACTCTTTTTTAGTATTCGCATAGTAAAATGCAAGGACCTCCAGGCTTTCCCTACGACACAGTTTACCTGATTTTCCCAACTCAATTTGCTATCAAGAATTATCCCCAGGTACTTACAAGACACGACTCTTGGAATGTTTTCGTTGCCTAAACGGTATTGAGTTTCATTGTATTTGCGGCCCCTACCAAACGTGATGGTTTTGCTTTTCGAACTATTTATTGTCATGTCATTTTTTTTCGCCCAAAAATGTAATCTTTCTAGATCACCCTGCAAAATATCCTCGTCTGCATTTGATTGAATAACTCGGTATATTATACAGTCATCTGCAAATAGCCGTACCTTTGAATATAAATTGTCTGGCAGGTCATTCACAAATGCGAGAAACAGGAGAGGTCCAATAACACTTCCTTGAGGGATCCCTGAAGTTACTTTTGCTTGAGTCGAAAATTGTTGTCCAACTCGGACTTTCTGTTTCCTATCTCGAAGAAGCTCGTCAATCCACGCCACAACTCTGGGGTCAATACCCGATTGCATTAATTTATGAACCAGTTTATCGTGTGGAACAACATCAAATGCCTTCGCGAAATCTATTATTACGGCGTCCACCCTCCCACTATTATCAACTTCATCAGCTATATCCTGAAATAGAACTGAATGGATGGCAGGATGAGAATGACATGCGAGGATTGCCAACATGAATGTCAGGATAGCAGTGAGGGGATGTGAAGCAGCGATGGCAGGTCGTAAATGTCAGGGAATGTATGTCAGATCGTGGATGACAGAGAATGGCAGGGTAGGATTGTGGTGGCGAGGATGCAGAACGGGTATGACAGGGTGGGAACGCAGGGCGAGTATGGAATGCCTTAGATAGCAAGACGGTTATGACAACGTGAGGATTGATTTTTTCGTGTTTTCGGGCGCGTCAACTGCTTTGAGCATTAGTCCTGTAAGTGTAGTGCATGTTCTTTTCTCGGGAGATGGCGGTGATCTTCCCCGCTGGATGGAGCGATGCGGCTCCGACCTACCGTCGGCTAGTGGGGTTTCCCCCTAACCAGGACTCCCACCAGCGGGGCACCGCCGCAGCCGGGACAAGCTCTAAGCTCCCGACCGCTCTTCCGGAATATGTGGTAGTGTAGTGCATGTTAGTGTAAGAGTGTGTGTAAGGGAAGAGGATAGGACAAGGAAGAGGAAGGACAGAGGAAGGCCCGTTTGGTAGGGTACTGCTCCAACATTCGCCTGGTGTTGATCGGAGAAACCACGGAAAACTACCGATCAGAGCAGGCGGCCGCTAGAATTCTCCTCCAGACAGCGACGAAATTCGACCTAGCTGAAAAAGCTAGTGTCAAAAATCCTGCCGCCGTGGGGAGTGGGTACCTAGAACCTCCCGGTCAGAGGCGCTGCAGTGACATCAGTTGATGCACTGAGCTGCCGCTCCCGGTGCGAGGATGATGCGCTGGGTTGTCAGTGTGTGGTAGGAGGGATGATTTGGCAGGGTGAAATTGGTAGTGCATGAATGGTAGGACGGGGTTGGCAGACTAAGGTAGTTGTGCGGGGTCTGTTGGAGGGCGTCGGTAGGGTGTTTCCGATAGCGCAGAGGAGGGGCGGAGAAGTTGGTAGAGGAGCGGGAGCAGCGTCCAGTGTGCGGGGGCGGGCGAACGATATCGTGGTTGGGGTAGGGTCGGGACGGAGCGCCGTCCCTCACCGCCCCCGTCCTCGGGCGCCGTGCGGGCGACGCCGGACGAGGGGCGGCCGACTTAAATATTCATCCCCCGCCGCCGGTGGAGGGTAAACGGCCGGCAGAGTGGCTGGCGGGCGGGCGGGCGACCGGCGAGGGCGCGCGCGGCCAGGCATCAGATAACAGTGTGCAATAAATCCATATCGGGCGGGGGCGGCGGCGGCGGCGATGGGCGAAGTTTCAGCCGAGGCGGTGGGGGAGCGCTGGAGTCGATGTGGCCAGAGGGGCCACCAACAAGAGAGCCCATGTAGCCTTTATCGTTGTGGGAATGCTGGTGTTGATAACAGGCCGTTGGTGAGGATGGTAAATGAATGAACGTTGAACAGTAGTAGCTTAATATTATTTATGATTTACCGTAAGTTATCAAAATAAAGATTTACATGGTCGGTGTATTGTTAGGTTTTGCCATGCCTAAGAGAGAAACAGTGACTCATGAATTTATGAAGCTACGATCACTCGCTGTCAAGTAATTTTTATAATTTATTATTACAATGAAATTATTTTCTTTGAATTGAAACTTATTTATTAGTTATTTGTTTTGTACATAATTAATGTTCAGAAATACATTCCCTTCCTTTACGTGTATTCTTGCCTATTTACCAAAACTATGTTTAGAACTAAATTCACTGCTTTGCCGAAAGTATCGGTAAGGGTTAGGTGGTTATATCAACGAGCATCAGAAATAGACGACGCCGGAGCATTAGGAATATTAAAGTTAATGATGAAATTGCAATTGAAGACACTAACTCAAGTAAGAAGAGTAGAGACTAAGAATAGAAGGATGCATTTTGCGAAGATGATATTCAAGACCGCGAGTCACTAGTAATATGCTATGCAGGAGAACGACAGAGTGCACTTTGTACATCAAATGCCATATAATTTTCTACCCTGAACTGTGCATATTTTTAACATCCACTGGAATTTGGTACACGGTTTAAAAATAATCAATGATTTTTTGTTCATTCACATTTGAAAGTTGTATTAGAATTTTATAAATTTTAAATTTCACTAAAACATTCATGTTACGTTGGAGAATTAATTAAAAAAATAGGATATAAATTTTTTTAAAAAGATAAAATCAGAGATATTATGACTCAGTCTGCATATTCATTAATTAATTAATGTTTTCATTTGTTTTGTTTCTATATTCAATATTATCGTAATATTAAATTACTCATTTAAAAACTATTAATAAAATAGACGTTTTTTGTACGTAATTATTTATTCGATTTCAAAATGGCAAAACACAAAAACGTGGACACGCGATTCATTGATACTATTCGACGAACAGTCTATTGATTTATTTCTGAAAGGAGTTTTGACAGAAAAACCCTTACACAGTGTAGATATAACGTATTTAAATGTTTAACCAGCAAACCAACCAGTCCAGTTCAGGTGGGCGAAGGACCGAGGATTATTCTAGAAACACGCCCAAAACTGTTGTTCCTTTGAATTCCATTGGTTTATTTGGACAATGGTAGAATAGGATATATATTAAAAAAGTTTATAAATATTTCTCAAATATTTTCATTTTCAACGTTCTTGTTCTTAAAGCAAGACACGGAAGCTAACCTCTGGATGTGAATGGTGAATGTTTTGAATTGAGTGTAAAGTAAAGATGACTAGTCAAGATTGCATTTCTATGCTGTAACATATTTTTGATACTAATTTTAAAATTTGGGCCGCGTCAGACCCAATATTTTGATTGATTGTTATGTAGTGATGTAATTATGTTGGTTGTTATTGTTGTTATGTTATGTTATGTAGAGTAATGTAGTATAGGTAACTGTTGAGGAAAAGACGTGGAATAGGAAGGAAAGATAGTGCGCGGTCCGTGGCCCGTTTATTCGGGAATGTCTCCGGTATTCGGCTGGTGTTGATCGGAGAAACCACGGAAAACTCCAGATCAGAGCAGCCGGCTGCTAGAATTCTCTAGTCAGCGGCTGAATTCGACCTAGCTATGAGCATAGTGACGAATATCCTGCCACCGTCGGGACTCAAACCTTAGGACCTCCCGATCAGAGGCACTGCAGTGACATCAGTTGATGAGTTTTATTTATATTTGTCTTGTAATTAAATGAAGAAAGAGAATGTATATTTCATTGTCTTCAGAAATGACGAGAGAAAACGTATAGATCACATCAATTGATGCCCTGAGCCACATTTGCCTCTTGTAAAAGGATCCACCGAATCTCTTGTAGGAGGATCTTGTGTAGGAGGTTTGTTACATTCATTGTCGTCATTGCTTGTAGCAACATAAACGAGTCTATCGGACGTGAACCTTCCAGACCGATGGCGTAAGAGTTCGTATCTGGAATGGACGGCATGGATTCAAAATTCAAACTCACGCCAATCAATTTGGCTTTGTGGAGGGATCTGCAATGAATGTTAAGTACGTTTTCATAAAACATTGAACTCCTGGAGTACATATTAATAGGACAGTATATACATGCTTTCACAGAATAAATGTTACAAACTTCTAAGCATGTAGAAGTATCGAAAATGATCACTTTTTGCCAATGAACTTGCGGTGGGAAATTTCATACACCAGAGTTCTACAAGTGATATTTGTCACCCAATATAATATTTATTCTTAAATTCTATTTACATAGCTAACTTATGGCCTAGCTTACAAACTAGATACTTACAAACTAATCTAAATCTACTTTGTCTTACATCCTAACTTAATCTAACAACGAACATTATTTACATTATTTACGGTAAGCAATACATACACATATAACACTTACAAAAACATACACTTTTAACATTACACATGAACTCATATAAAAATTATTTACACTATATATGCATCGACGACATCATTTCAACAGCGGTTGCAACTTTAACACTGAGGCAACTTCTTGTAAACAGATGTTCGGCAGCTCATGTTTTCTCGCGCGTTCGTGGACATTTCATGAACCATTCAAACTGTTATGGATAGAGAGTAGCCTAGAAATCAGGGCAAATGCCAGAAGCGTAATTCCTATATATGAAATTTACCACTTCCTCTTCAATGACAAAAACTGATCTCTTTTGACGTATTAATAGTCAGTATTTGACTTTTGACTATGAAAGTATTAATGAAATAAACCAGGAATTCTTATGTTAAGTCCATTTGGGGCAACAATTGATCGTATTTTGTGAAGTACGGGAAAGTTTCAAAATTTAACATAGGCTTAACTACACAAATAATCAATTTTCAGACCAGGAAAAAAAAACGTGTCTCTCTTTTTGATGTCCAGATTTAAGAAAAAAATATCGTCCATTAAAAAAAATTCTTGTCAATTCTTGTGCGATTTGACATGGAATGGCTCAATTATTGGTGCGGTGCATTTCGAATTTTCAATATAGTATGCATTTGCGCATCTTTTGGGAAAGTATCATTAAGTAATAGGGTTCGAAATGGTATACGTTGAGTATTAAAACGTACGAGACTCACTAGTTGGTAGACAAACATTAATTAAATACACAACAAAATGAAAATACAGTGAACCCACCGGTAGCAATGCCACAGGGGAGCGCATGCACAAGACTGCCGAGGGTGCGGAGAACACCGCCCATGGTCGGGGGAAGAGTTTGGCGGTAGCCAAAATGCATTACAAAAGTCCATAGCCTCGTTGGGTCGAAGGCCATGGTCCAGAAGAGAAGCCGCCAGAAGAGAACCGGTTGCCGTCAGGTGCACTAGCATGGTAACTGTTCTCTAGCCAAAACGGGAGGAACCAGAAACACTGCCTAGTTGTCATCGTATACGAATACTAACTTCTATTGACTTCTAAACGCCTGCACTGTACAACACTCCTCCTCCTACTGCTGCTCCGCTTTGTCGGAATTATCGGCTGGTGATTGTGGGGCCTCCCGGGCGATTCGTTTCGTGGGGGGCGCGTAAATGCACCCTTTCGGTCGCTGCCCGAAAATGCTGGCGCGCGCGGTTCAAATGTTTGGCGCGTACACCAGTAAGTTTAACGCATGAGTAGAGTTCGGAATTTATGTCTCCTAAGTCAAAACCTCGAGTCCACTGTGCGTTGGCGGCGGTGATGATATTGGCATTGGCGGCGCGGGCGGCGCGGGCGGCGTGAGCAGCGAGGACGGCGAGGGCGGCGTGGGTGGCGTGGGCGGTGAGAGCGGCGTGGGCGGTGACAGCGGAGTGGTCGGTGTGGCGGCTGGAGGATTCCGTTCGATATTCCTCTCGATAACGAAAACTCCTCGAGGAAGGAAGGACAGGTGAAAACATGAACAACCTACGCGTTTTCCTACTCGATACCCACAATCCCACGCGCCTATCACACCACCGCACCTCCCAAGCACTCTGCTTTACACGCCTTCGCCATTTCTTCGTCATTATCATGGACTCTGATTATCTCTTCAGTATACTACCATACAAATATCGATTCAGTTCAGAGCATAATTTGGTTCTCTTGTTTTGTTTCCTTAAAAAAAGAAAAAATACAACCCGCAATTAGAATTTTGTATTAAATTATTTTGTTACCGTCTCTGATTCATATTATCACGAAGAACACATGGTGGAGCACATTGAATTATGTGGATATTTGTTTCCATTTATTGGATATATTTTTTATTAATTTAAACGGTCATTATTCATTTATGTTCATTAATTCATAATTCAATAAATTGTCATTAAATCAGTAACCTATTCATGAAAGTTTTAATAATTCTATTCCTGGAATAGCGTTGCGTTCAATCATTTCATATAAATGAAAAATATTGTAGTAAGAACATCCCCTACTCTTGCACATTTTAATCGTAATAAAATATACGGAATGTATATTTTAAAGCGGCTTTAAATTCATGATAATCATGTCTTGGCAATCAACCTATTTAAACAATAAGCTTTATTGCTGAAAGGTTGTATGTTTCTAGCTTTAGCTAGTAGTTAACTAAGCATTGTAGGAGCTCTGTGACAGAACTTATGACGGAATTCTTTGTCTTGTAACTCATAAGTACTCAATGCATCATTGATACATCGTGCACAAGAGATTCTGTAAACATCTTTGGTCTATGGTTTACCACAGAATGAAATCTATTACATAAATTTAAGAAAATCAGAGCTAGCAGCATGTGACTAGCAAAGTTTATACAGCTAAAAGTTTATACAGACTGACAATTATTGAAATAGATATTGAATTCTTAACGCAATTACGATTTGTACTTTATTGGAAAACTTGTGTTAAAATTGTGTTTGCTCTTCGCATGTAGATGATATGTTGGGGATACTGGCTTATGTGGTTTAGGGCACTAAAGGGAGGTCTTAAGGTTTGCGTGCAGGCTGTGGCAGGATTTTCGACACTAGCTAGAAAGCTAGGTTAAATGCAGCCGCAGTCTGGAGGAGTGATCTAGAGGCCGGATGTCCTGATCGACAGTTTTCCGGAGTTTCTCCGATCAACACCAGGCGAATGCCGGAGCAGTATCCTCACAAACGGGTTACGGGCCACGCACGATCTTTTCTTTCTTTTGTTTATCCTATCCTCCTACTAGAACACGTCGGAAGCTACAGCTTGTCCCGACTGGGGTGCTGCCCCGCTGTGGGAGATATCTGGATGGGAAAACCACAAGCCTGCGTACACCTCGGCACCGAATCTCGCCATTCGTCGAGGCAAGAACACCACCACCTCCCCTAATAAAAGACTGCACTATGCTTATGGGACTTACGATAAGGGGTGCTTACTGGAAACCCGAAAAAATCAATCAATCAATGATGTGGATGTTAACAATATAGTTTTTTTTTCACTTTGTTTTTTCACTTCATTCGTACTCTACTTTCTTTGAAATCTTACATAAGGATTGGAATAAAATACTTCACACTTTGATGCACCTTTTAGTGCATTGGCAGGTTTCTCCAGATTTCACTTTCAAAGACTGACCACTCCAACGGATATATTATTCTTGCTTCCTGGGGCTCGTATATTGAAGCGTGGTTCTTTATTTTCGCCCCTGCAATCGCCCCCTAGAGGTCTTTTTCCTGCCCTTCAGAAGGAGGGACGAGCGCCTGATAGCCTGCCTTGAGGGCAAGGTCGATAATCACGCGGCAATACACGGCCCTCAAGGTTCGTTGCGTGCTTGCAGCTCCCCCGTCAGGTGTTTTATTATTGTTTCTCTCTCCGCTCATTACTCTTTTTCCTGCTTATTTTTTCATAAAAGGCGGGTGGGCGTTGGGCTCGACCCTCCGTCTCGTATCTATAAACACGAGAACGTTCACAAGCGCACTTCCGCGAACGAAATATTGTCCTGGGGGAGCGATTGCAAAACAAAATATTTTCGTTTAAATAAAATGTCGAGCTTAATGCTCCCTCACAAGCAAAAAAATGTGTAATGGAGTTTTAATTCTGGGTTTCTGCACGAACCTCGCGTGAAGCTTTTGTTGTGAATATCCGAACGCGAAAAATTCGAGTTTTAAGTCCTGTTCTGGACATCATTCATTTGTAGAGCTGATGGTAGAAAGAGTGTTAAGCAAAGAAGTGCATGCGATGTCGTGTTTTGTCTCTTGCAAAACAACGCTACACCGTGAGGAGGGAATGAAATGTTTTTTCTCGTGAAATATCCTATAAGCTATGTTGCATTGTATTTTGTGATTATAAATAGTAGGTCGATGTTTTGCCATTAATAATATTAGACATTAATCGTTTCGCTATGAAAAATGCTCGTATAATTATTTTTGTTTTTATTGTTGTTATGTTATTATTGTTATTATTATTCCTATTATTATTGTTATTATTATTACTACTACTCGCCTAATAACTTTGTGCCACCCATTAATCCATATTTTAATCTAAGTAAAATTCCATATAAATAAAATAAAAGTGCATATCACAGTGCGCCCAGCGTGTAATTTGAGCAGGGAATGCAAACTATGAGAGACTGGCGATGGGTGAAGCGATGGAAAATATTTAACTTTCGTCAGTGTGGTCTGTGGCGTTGTGTCAGTGGTTTGCGGACGGCGCAGGCTGTCGGCTGTGATGTGTGCGTCGCCGATGGGCGGGCGGCGAGGGAGAACGGCGATCCGGGCGGACGGCGATCTCTCTGAAAGCCGCGCCGCGCGCCCCCCCCCCTCCCCCCCGCCCTCAACCGGCTGGCCGGTCGGCAAGAGGGATGGCGCCTTTGTTTCCGCGTTCGACGTCCGACCGGCGCGGCGCTGAGAGCTGTAAGCCGGAGTGCTGACATGGGCGCAAGCACGAGTGGGGAAAATTGCACAGGAGAGAGCTGCCGGCGAGCCGATGAAACGGGAGAGTCTACACGCAAGTTCTCTCACGTTTGGAATGAACTTGCCGTTTGTATGAAGTGGAAAGACTTAGGTTGAAGTGTACCAGTAGTGGTTAAATGTAAGTGTACAAGTTGTAGTCAAGTATAATTTTCCATAATTACTGCAAGAAACACTTTTTTCAGTTATCAGTGAACGATATTAGTTACTTTTTATTCGACGAAAAAGAGCAAAATTCCCACGCTCTCGAGTAGTAGCTCAGTGCATCAACTGATGTCACTGCAGCGCCTCTGACCGGGAGGTCCTAGGTTCCCACTCCCCACGGCGGCAGGATTTTCGACACTAACTTTTCAGCTAGGTCGAATTCAGTCACTGTCTGGAGGCGAATTCTAGCGGCCGGCTGCTCTGATTGGTAGTTTTCCGTGGTTACTCCGTTCAACACCAGGCGAATGCTGGAGCAGTACCCCACCAAACGGGCCACGGACCGCGCGCGATGTTTCCTCCCTCTTCCTTGTCCTATCCTCTCCCCTCACACACACTTACACTAACATGCACTACACTACCACATATTCCGAGAGACCGGTCGGAAGCTTAGAGCTTGTCCCGGCTAGGGCGGTGCCCCGCTGGTGGGAGAGTCCTGGTTAGGGGGAAACACCACTAGCCGACGGGAGGTCGGCGCCGGATCTCGCCATCCAGCGGGGGAAAATCACCGCTCTCTCTCGAGAAAAAACATGCACTACACTAACGGGACTAATGACCAAAGCAGTTGGCGCGCCCAGAAACACGAAAAAATCAATCAATAAATCAAGCCACGCGATCTGCACTTATAAAACCATCACGCCGGTTACTTTTTGTCGCCTACGTTTCAATTTCGAAATTCAATTCAAATCGCTGGAGGGAACGCGCTTTTAGGACTACACGTCAGCGATGTAGTGTTTCCTGCGATGTGACTTCTCTCTCACGCTGCAGTCGTGGAGTTTATGCTCTCCCACTCATTCACCGCTCCTCCCCTTCGCTCACATACCGTCTTTTACGCCCACCCTTCACGCCCGCCCCAAATGCATCATCCGTGATCATGGTCCTTCAGGATCCAAGCATCTACCTCTCCACAAGTGCCGCTTTCCATGCATCGCTTCTGCGAGTCTTCCGTAACAGACAGAAAAAGTATATGGATAAAAGGAACAGGTGTGGAATGCGCGAATTTATCAGTGGAAATTCTTTAGTAGGGTAAGGTCCCCTAACGTGGAATACGTTACTAACGTGAAGTACCGAATTATCGGACTGACATACAGTGAAAAAATTGGAGAATTATTTGGAAGAGACCCCTGATCGAGCGTGGAAAATGTTTTTTTTTTTTGAGTTGAAGCAGCTGCAGCTCTTCAGAGCATCAACAAAAATATTGGAACAGTAAACAAAAGAATATTGTTGTAACTCGTGTGCCGTAAATATTAGAATACTTATCTATATAGTATGTGTTAGTTTTATATCTAAGGAAATATCACAGAATATATAAAGAACATTGATGCAGATGTTGACTGCGAAACTGAAAGGAATACGGACGCGATGTCCCTAATGTGGCATACGAGCATTGTCCTAATGTGGAATGTTCTTCATTGCCGCTATGGAAAAAATGTAGTAGGTTCTTTTGTCTTTATATATTAAATTGATTTTCTAACATTGACATTGACATTATATATCGTTTATTGGAGGTGTATGATCCAAGAGCACAACTGATTGGTGTCAGTGCTAGAAGTGTGAGATTAGGGCTCATGTTCATGTGCAAGTTATCCAAACAGAAATTTCCTGTGGCGAAATTGTCTGTAAAATTAAACCAAATGTGCATTCGTCCGTAAATAAATGTGGTTCTGTATGTAAATAAATGTGGTTCGTAAATGTGTTTGTCATAAAAAACAAAAATCATTCACTACTTCACTTTAGAAATAGAGTTCGTCTAATGTGGAATATATGTAGACTTTTTTAGTTTCTCAATACGGAGTAGACAGAAAATTATGTAATGCTACGCAAAATAACGGCGAATTTTCGGCAGAAAACTTTTATTAGAAGGCACTGGTAACGAAAAAGTGAATAAATCCAGTTGATTTAGAAAAAAAGTCCTCTAACACGTGGTGCAGCCAGAATCCATCTATTGTGTGTTCTTGATACCGAAAAATCTATTGATGGCAAAATGTCTGTCAGTTTGTTTGCCTCTCTGTCCGTCCGTTCGTATGTGAAGAACGTTAGTGGCAAAACCGTCCGGCCAATTTTCTCCAAAATTGATATTTCTCAATGGATCTGGGTGATGTCACAGTCCCTTGATTTTGCTGCTTATAAAAAATCATTCGTGCCAGTTGCTCACAGACTCTCTTCCTCACCGACTCTTACTTTCTGTACCTCACGTTCCGCTCCTTGCGAACCACTAGTCCCCTTCATACATCGCACCTCAACAAACCTTTTCAAACGCACCGCCTGCTTTCTAAGCAGACGTAATCAATGAAACGCTCGTGCACCACACGCGCGAAGACTCAGCTGAGTAAAAATTCGGCTTCATTGCGGTGAGCTGACGGTGAACATGCTCCGTTTGTCAGCAGGGGTTTCTCGACCGGAGTGAGTGTGTGGAGACTGAGAATTCATGACCGTAGACTTGGTGATACTGCACGCTGGACACGGGTGACGAGGCAAAGGAAATGATCACTATGTAGGTGTATAATTGATTTTGGTAAGCGAACTTATCTTTCTCGTTTACATCTTCTCGTTTCATTCGTTTCTTTTGTTTCATTTATCTATTGAACTCATTTAATTAATATTTTGCATTCATTAATTTATTTGTTAAAATTGTTTCTTAGATTGTAGTGCCTCCCACGGTGGCTCGTTGGTTAGCGTGCTCACTTTCCACGGGGCAACTCCAGGTTCGATTCCCGGCCGCGACAAATTATACCTGGGTGCTTTCCTTACAAATGTCCCAGTATCTATTGCTCTGTGACGATGAGACAGCTCACTCTAAGGTTATAAAGACCAGTATATACGATGAAGAAATGTCTTCGTGCTAACCACAAGCCCATTATCCCATGGACGAGAGCCTGGGTCACCGCTAGTCGGCCAAGGCCCATAGCGGGCTGTCGAGGCATAGAACAGGAACCGATCGTAGTGCGGAATGAACGAAGTAGTCAGAAGTGTCACATGGTGATGAAGAGGAATGATCGTGAGCAAAGGCAACTTCAAAGGCCTGGAACCATTCTTCGTGGAGCACCTGGGACGACGGCGTGCCAAAGGGGGATTCAAGGTCCACATATGAGAGGACATCTGAAGTGGCTTTGAAAGAAGCGTGAGAGTACCGTCAGCGACTGGGTTGGGAGGATGTCATGCGGCATTGAGATGTTGGTATAACATAGGTGTCAGTCGTATCGGTGCCGAGCAACCACGTCATATGACCGAAAGGCTGAAAGTAACAATCAGAAACTGATCTTTAAGTGAACTGTATTAGCATTTATTTCGTAGTTTTCAATCCAAGTAAAGTGAAAGAAAATGTATAAAACATTTTACAATGATCTTGAAGTTAAGAAATTGTTTCAATACTATAAAATGCATGTATTATATTGTAAATACCAATTAATTGGAGCTCGTAATATAGACGTTAAGACTTGTAGCTGATGAAAAGGTGCAACAGGCACTGTGAATGAAGGCTGAGATCCAGAACGGAGACAACAAGAGAGTGGGGCAGGGAGAGTGAAACGGCTTCCCATCCGGGCACGCCCCCTCCTCCTCCGGTGGGCGGCGCCAGGGCGCCCGAGGCGCCAGGGGCGGTGGGTCCCCGCCCCCCGGGGGCGGCCGCGGGGCTTGCGTGACGGGGGCTCGGGCGGCGGCGCCGGCGCCGGCGCTGGGCGCGTGAGAAACGAGTGCGGGCCGGGCGCTGGCCGCCCGGTGCAATATTCAGGCGCGCGCTGGCTTATTCACGAGGGGGCGGCGCGCGAGGAAGCAACTCTGCGGAGCTGGCTCTCCCGCCCGCCGTCCCGCCGGCGCCACGCCCCCCTGGGACGTCGCCGCCCCGCCCCACCCGCCGCGGCCGCACCGCCGGCGGCGCGCTTAATCTTTCACGCCCATTGATTGAAGCTGCGTAGTCCGAGATCGGCGCGCGGCGGTGCGGTCTCATCGCGTGGCACGTTGCTCCCCCCCCCTGCCCCGAACCACGCCCCCCACGCAGGTTCATCGGGTTCCCCCCGTGCGCTCCCTGACCTTCTTGGTTTCATCCCTGCCCTGGCGGCTATTCTCCACGCTTTCTCCTCACCACTACCCTTCACACACACACATTTGCTGGCGTTGAACTCAAACCGGCCCGTCACCGATACCACTTCTGTGCTCCCTTGCTCCTTTCCGAACTTGCGGTGACTCCACTGCCTCTGCAGACACCCACCGCTTCCTCCCAACTACCGCTTTCCACACCGCTTGCTCGCCCTAGTCTTTGTTCTTCATATGACTTCATTCATTTCTCGTTACATCTTTGTAAAATTTTCTTCCTTCAGTATATATTCATAAATTATGTTTTACTGGACGACAACTGCTGGTATGAAAACCATGAGATAATCTATGCTTATCAAGAGATGAAGCTCGATTATTTCTACCGTTGTAGGTGGCTCAGGGCATCATCTGTTTATGCTGTAGTCACTCTGATCCGGAGGTCCTGGGGTTCCCGACCCGACAGCGGCAGGATTTTTGACTCGATATTCACAGCTACATCGAATTGAGACGCCGATTGCAGGAAAATTTTAGCGATCAAGTGGTAGTTTGTAGCGATCGATAGTTTTCTGTGGTTTCTCCGATCAATTCCAGGTGAATGCTGGAACAGTACCCTAACGTGCCACGGGCGGCGAGTGGTCTTTTCTTTCTCTACCTTGGAGAATGACTGACAGACAGGGAGATGACTGAGAAACTGGGAGAATGACAGACAGACAGGGAGAATGACAGACAGACAGGGAGAATGACAGACAGACAGGGAGAATGACAGACAGACAGGGAGAATGACAGACAGATAGGGAGAATGACAGACAGACAAGGAGAATGAAAGACAGACAGGGAGAATGGCAGACAGACAGGGAGAATGGCAGACAGACAGGGAGAATGACAGACAGACAGGAAGAATGACAGGCAGACAGGGAGAATGGCAGACAGACAGGGAGAATAAGGGACAGAATGACAGACACAGACGGAGAACGACAGACACACCGACAGGGAGAATGACAGGCATGGAGAATGACGGACAGGGAGAATGACACACAGTGAGAATGATAGTGAGAATGAAAGACCGACAGGGAGAATGACACAGGGAAATGATAGGCAGGGAGAATGGCAGACAGGGAGAATGACAGCCAGGAGAGTGATATGCAGACAGGGAACCTCAGAATGTGGATTCTGAGTACGTTACGTATTAGAGAAATTAATTTAGTACATACGACAGCGAGAAAAATCCTCTCTATTTGGGAACAACAAAATAAGTATTTCTATCCAAAAACGGCGCTTCTCACAGCAGCATGAGGTAACTTTCATTACACTACGTGAATTACTTCGTATATACGTGCGTGTACGAGAAAGTAAAAGTGGACCCACGAGAAAGTAAAAAATTGGTTTCTAAGGAACACGCATCATCCCCCTATCCAGCGCGCGTCCCTCTCACGTCCTCCACTGTCAAGTCAAATGGTGCGTTATTCACGCCTTGCTCCCCGTTGGTCCATTGATGGTTCGCGACATGTAGGAGTGATTTCCGCTTCTATGTCAAGCTGTCATTACTTCGCTTCTACCATGTTCCTCCTTACCTCTCACATCCATTATTCGATTTGTCATCTGTCGTTCTCTTGCTGTAATCTTCCATTTACCATTCAGTCACTAATATCGTGTCAAGCTTGCATAGTTAGATGTCACGTGTTGTTTGTCAAGTTCATTTCCCATCTGCCGCACGCAAATTGCACCGTGTTGCCGCGTGTCATCCGTGAACTAGTGGAGCTAACCTACTGTAACGATATAACAATCTTGGAATTACACTACAGATGTTTTATTAATATACATTTTTTATGAACAATTGAAGGCAAAATCAAAAAGTTTTTATAAGAAGGGAAGTATCATTAGCGTTAACCGGTTCCTGCGTGCTACTTACCGGGATTTGTTGAATTGCATTATATGTTTTGCACAATAATCCTACAAAAAATTTGAACCATTCTTTTTGGACACTTTTTGTTCATAAAAATATTCGAGTGTCGTATGCGAGGTTTTGAATTGAAATATATATTTGAGTTTATTCCTGTAATGTGGAAATTTTGTGAAGCAAAATTTTCGGAGTGGATTGCAGCAAAGTATGAGTTGTCGAATTACGGTAGTTTCAGACGGAGTACGGCATTCATAGTTAACACAATCAAGAAGAAACACAATGACGTGTTCTCATATAGAAATGTATTGCGATATCGACGCAACTCCACTCTCGTGATATCTTTGAACTTCAATTATTCTCGTAAAATGTGTTCCAAAAATACTTATTCTTATTAATAACTGGATTTTCAAAATTCTGCGATATATTATAGTTGTTAGAGACTGATGCAATTGTCTTTGCGTTAAAATGCTTTTCAGCTTTCCTACTCCAAATTTTCTCATTAATTATTCTTCTGCCTTACCCGAAGGATTTGGCAGAGGAATGATCTATCTCACAACCTTTGGGAAAGGAATGATCTATGTCACAACTACTCGTATTTTGAGATCAGTGACATGTAGATCGGGTACAAAATATGCATAGTACATTTGTATACAAAGTAAACATCACAACCATATGGAATATGATTAGTAGAATTAATATGCATACAAACGATGATAACTAGTTGAACTTGTGCTAATATTCCGCGCTAAATAATTGTTTTAAAAGTGAAAATAAGTTCATACTGTAACTTCTCGAACGTTTCTTACAACCTGACAATAATGAGGAGGTAGTAGAATTTCAAAAATCTTCAAAAATATAATTGAACCATTGAAAACTCGTTTGTATTCCACAACATAAGAAACACTTCGTGTCCCGTTTTCAACATAAGACATCATTTTCGAGTTACGTACTATGGTAACATGCATTGTAGTGCGATGTTTATTGTGGTTTTCATGTGTGTCTGCTGCTTTCCTTATATGAACAATTTGTCTGCTGTATCATTATATGAACAATTTGATTGTTTCGCCTTAAATCCGTTTGATGCATCCCTGGAGAGAAGTAATCTGCCCAGCAGTAGTACACTTCGCGACTGTTGTTGTGAATATGATATTATTCAAGAATCAGCACTTGGAAAGTGATTTTCTCAGCACGGAAATCTCGCATATAATAGTTTTGTTTCTTATTGACAGTCTCCACTGTACAGTAAGTTTGTCTCCCAACCCTTCCCAATAGATAAGCAGAAAGACACTGCGCCTGTGAGTCCTGCTACACGTGATTGATTGATTGATTATTTGTGATTCCGGGCGCGTCAAATGCTAAGGTCATTAGTCCCGCAAGTGTAGTGCATGTTTTTTTTCCTTCGGGAGGTTACGGTGTTCTTTCCCCGCTGGCTGGTGAGACCCGGCGCTGACCTACGCTTGTCTAGCGGGATTTCCCCCAACCAGGTATTTCCCACCAGCGGGGGTCCGCCTCACCAGGAACAAGCTCTAAGCTTTCGACCGGTCTCCAGAGATGTGTGGTTGTGTAGTGCATGTTAGTGTAGGTGTGTATACGTAAGGGGTGAAGATAGGATAAGGACGCGGAAGGACAAATCGCTCGCGGTCAGTCGCCCGTTTGTAAGAGTACTACTCCGTCATTCGCCTGGGATTGATCGGAGAAACCTCAGAAAGCTACCGATCAGAGCAGCCGATTGCTAGAATTCTCCTCCAGACAGCGACTGGATTCGCCTTAGCTATTTGACTAGTGACGAAAATCCTGCCACCGTCAGGACTCGAACCCTAGGACCTCCCGGTCAAAGGCCCTGCAGTGACATTAGTTAATGCTCTGAACCACCTCTCCCTGTCCGTCACACGTGCTCCCCCTCCACCTGCCCCCTCGCAGTGTTGCCGCTCTTCCTGCGCCGTCGCCCCGCCCGTCAGCTGGATTTGTGTCCGCGCCCCCTTGGACGCCGCGCCGTCCGCAGAGCGCGCCGATCGGAGCGCGGCGGTACTATTTTTTTCCGTGTGTTCCTAAATTTGTGGGGAGATTTAAAAACGGTACACAATTTCACGCTCCATTGGAGCCTGTAAATCGAAGCGTGCAGCCCGTGCGCCGGGAAATAATGAGCAGAAAGAATTGTTAACACTGTTGGGGACGTGCGTTTCTGTAGGAACGGTTGTCGAGTGTCCGTGCGCTTTGTGCCATTCTTTTTCCTGTACACGGACTCCCTCTGTTCGTTTTTTCCCCTTCGCCTACTTCGTCTGCCACCGATGTGCAGGATTGTTTTTAATTCCGTGAATTTCAATTGAGTGAGAACAATAAGGAGACCATGATCGGTGTAATTAGCATGTGTCGCCTGATGTGTCGCGTTGACAAATTAACCGTTTTTAACTCGTCTTTTTGCTGGTTTTATTGCGCACGCTGAAGTATTATTGACAATGAATTTGATATTTTTTTTCAGTTACGTGCAGTCGATGCGGATCAAATTGCGTTTCATAAATGAAACTTGATTAAAAATTTGTGTTAATTTGAACGAAAATGACTATGGCGTTGATGCGTCTTAATTAACTTCACGCGCTTGGATGTAGTGAATGAATGGTGACCTCTTTTTGCTGTCGTAAGTACGAGAGGTAAATCAATACATAATGTTTCATTGTGTTAACGTTGGATATGTGCAAAGAGAAATGCAACAGAAAACATAATTCTTGTCTACTATTAATCTCCAAGATAAGAACTTTGTTACCTATTCAAACGATATATTTTCTTTATAACTATTATAATGAAAAATATATAATCTTACTCTGAATATCATTTTCAATTAAACCTATTGAAGATTCACGAATGACTCGAGTAGCATCGAAATACCTGCGCGTTAGGATAGGAAAATGAAATGCTTGGTCACATGTACTGCATGCATTTAATTTTGGAGGAGTTGAATCATGAACACCCTTTCTCTGTCTGAGATATTCTATTGCAATTCGTTATTGAGGAAACTTTTTGACGACTGAAAAGATAGATCTAGATAAGGGAGGATCGTGATATTGTTTCATCGTGATAATGTAGCCTGTTTTTCAGCGAAGAAGAGGTAGATGTTAAGTAGCCATCATGTTAAAGTGGTCTCCCTCTGCCATTTCTATTACTGTGAGCTACAGCACATGCATTGATATTAGTTGTTAATGCCTCGTTAGCTGACTGCGTTACTCATGAAGTGCATTTAATTTATCACAACACTTGTACTATTTGTTTTCGTGAACGTGTTTGTGGGTTTCAGAAAAAAATTACTTGCCTCAGAAAGTTGTGATATTCTCAACATTATTGATCCATTTAAAATTATGGTAAGCGAATTTTTTTTTAATTTAAACATTTTAAATTTTGTGAACAATCAAATATGAAACGCACTTTCGAGAACTAGTGATGAAAAAACGAGCGAGGGAAAACTGTCCCTATAAATTATAGTCTTTATTCTCATGAGAATTGAAGCCCAGAACGTTGAGAATTGCAAGTAATTTACATTTGGTGTAAAATGGCAACCGTAATTATTACTTGAATAGCCACAATTTAAGCGTGAGCCATCAATTTGAAAATGAATCAAAATTACAATTTCATAATTGTTTTGAGGTATTTCCTCATGGAATAAAGAAAACTAAAAAGAATTACGAGTGCAAGAACCGTAAAGAATTAGAATGACGTTAACAAGAGCATAGAGGTCAAGTTTTAATCAAGTAAAGTTCTTAAGGAACGAAAAGAAATAGCATAAATAAGCGATTTTGGGTCCAAAATACAGTCTTAAGGATAGAGAACCGCATTTTCACGGAGGAAAATTATAGGAAATTCCATAATTCTCATTAGATCGTAAAAAGGAAGTCTATTAAAACGACAATATTAAAATATTTTAAAAGCATTTCTATATATACTGTTGGGACAGTCTAGTGCATTGTATTATTTTATCAAGTGAAAGTACAAAAACATTCATTTTGTAGATTACGTTAGAAACATACCAATTATTATTTCAGCGACACTAAAACCTGACTTTACACGCCTTGGACGTTAAGTGCGATGGGAACGTGTGAAGTTGATTACACATGAGCCTGCAATTAAGAAAACGTGCACAAAATACAATTCTGCCCATAGTACGTCACATAGAAGTTTTAACTGGTTTTGACGGTAAATAAATAGTATTGGATTTATTATTGTATCATGTGTGTTTGGACTGGGTGTGCAAGGGGGGCGAGCGATGGCGTGAGCGAGGGCGAGGGCGTGGGCGTTAGCGTGGGCGAAGGCGAGAGCTAGGGCCAGGGCGAGGGCGTGGGTGAGGGCGTGTGCGAGGGCGTGTGCGTGGGCGAGGACGAAGGCTTGGGCGTGGGCGTGGGCGAGGGCGAGAGCGAGGCCGAGGGCGAGGACGTGGGTGAGGGCGTGGGCGAGGACTAGGGCGAGGGCGATGGCGTGGGCGATGGCGTGGGCGATGGCGTGGGCGATGACGAGGGCGTGGGAGAGGACCTGGGCGAGGGCGTGGGCGAGGGCAAAGGCGAGGGCGTGGGCGTGGGTGAGGGCGTGGGCGAGGACCTGGGCGAGGTTGTGGGCGTGCGTGGGCGAGGGCGAGGGTGCGGGTTGGCGCGTGGACGGTGGCGGAGGGATGGGCGGAAGCGAATGCAGTGCTGGGGAGGGGGGCGTGGCACTCGCTCGCCTGCCTAGCAGGGAGCACCTGCCCGTGTCCGCGCCCGCGTGCGCGCTTCGCTGGGGGCGCGGGGGATCCTCATCGTTTTAGGGCCACTGCGTGGGTGCCGGAAGGTTCGCACACACTTGGGAGATTGGGGAGAGCCGGAAGTATCTGCGATAGAGATGGCGATTTCAATGGTCACTTAGGGGGAACACACGGTTTCCGACGAGTTGAAATCCGCAGCTGGAATGTATCCGTGCGTGGTGGAGTGAGGGTGGGAATTCCCATTAAGTGGTTGAATTTGCTTATTTGATGCAATTTCTGCTGAAGTGACCAGAATATGTATAGTGTGATTTTTCTAACCGTGCCTCTGGCAGGTGTCAGCTGTTGACGGTTTCATCCAATCGAGGTCTTATATGTCGCTACAGTGACGTCACTAAGCTCCCGATTGGATGAAACCGTCAACAGCTGATACCTTCCAAAGGCACGGTAAGAAAAATCGCACTATAGGAGCTGTTTTTAGTTATGTGAAATTGAAAGCAGTGTTCTTTAGTAGGAGTCCCTTTTCACTCAAAGAGGGATGGTACATTTTAAAGGATATTTGTTACTATGTCGTGCACTTTTCACGTGATTGGATCCTTTTTATGAGACATTATTGTCGAATTGCTTGGATAACTGCCAGGATATTTTTTTAATTTTCTTAGTTTATATCAATAAATAATAAAGATACATTTTTCAATCGAGTTCATTTCTTCAACTACACTATTAACAAGTACTGTTTTTATATGCTATTGAAATATTTTAGTTCTTTCTACTTCTTGCAGCCAACATTCCATAATTTGACTCTATAATCTGCACACTTCTTGAGCACCATTTTATTGTATTCTTCTTTACATACTTTAATTATGATCTTCAAATGAGCTTGGTTTGCAACTAGAAAATTTCACTCACCTAGATATAAGCTAATGTAGGAAAAACATATTTGTATCGGCACATGCATTATATATTTGATTATCTCTTCTCTTCTGTTTTCTTCCCTTTGAAACAAAGACCTTTGAATATTGTGTTTGGTTTCTAAACACTGCTATCTCTACTTTACCACAATTTTAAAAGTAATTTCAAATTTGGGCCAGAACCAGAGTTTTACTAAAACATTATTGCAAAGTTCAAGAAAAGTTCACAAACCTTATTTACATTTAAAAGAACTCTGTTGAGTTTTCTTATTTAATTACTTCGCAATAGAACAATTACATCTACGCATACATATCACGACCTTGTCTTTAGTGGCAGGATACCAACACTGATGAAATATTACATTCAAACCAGGTAGCCCTAGCAGATGGAGACGATAATAAAGGCGGTACCTGATATCTAACAATGAAGGTGACAGGTGCAATCTATCACTCTTAAGATGGCAGGCTAGTACATTGCTTCACGAGCAAACGGGTTTAAACGGAGAAAACTTTGGAAGGTTCGACGAGCAAGCACTTCTAGCAGTGGCAACAGTGCTGGTCAACATATTGCTTCCAATTCAAGTGCCAATTCATTCCGAGCAGAGTCCGATCATAATGCCATCGATGACAGCCGTCACCCACGCCGGCAACTTGAGAGCAGCGTTAGCTATTGTGAGGGTGCGGTGGCGCGGTCCCAGGTCAGGTTACGCAGGTTGGAGGTTGGTTCGGCCGCGCCGCGCGGAGGAGAGGAGAGAGCAAGGCCAGCGGGGGTAACCGCCTCCATTAATCCGCGCCTCGCGTGTCTGCCGCCGGGGCACCCTCCCTCCCCCCTGGCCCCTCATGCCCCCCTCCGCACATCCCCCTCTACCCCCCCCCCGCGCTGCCCCGGTGCAAATACGCTTGCGACCCGGCCCACATGTTTCCCCCTCCCCACCCCCCGCTCTCTCACCCTCCCCCGGTCTCCACACCGCCCAACTCCCACGGGCCCTCTAATACGAAAAATTAATTTCGCCGCTCGCTCTTAATATTCTCGGTCGTCCTATGAATATATTATATTGATGTATCGGATTGGAAATCCATTATTCCTCAATGGGAGCGCGGTAATACCGAGATGGTATGTCTCCGACGGATTTTTTTTCTTTTTTCACTTTTTTTGTGATTTAAATGAAAGGGTTTGTGCACTTACGCAATGAGGTATTTGATAGAAGGAGACAGAAGCTATGCGCGTATTTACCTAATTGGAATCCGGGGGTAGCTCTTCATTGCGGGCATGGAATTATGCTTCATAGCAAATAGGACAGGTCTGGTAGCGAGTTGAAAAATAATTTTGGGTAGAGGACCCGTTCCTGTACAAAATGCGAATGTTCAGACAAACTAGCTTAAATGTAACTTGTAAAAGACTTCAATCAATGTAGGAATTTAATCTACAGAATATGAATATCGATTTAGCTTTCTGTAAATATATTCTTGTATGTAGAATGTACTGTGGTATTGTCTTTTGAATGTGCTATGAAAACAAAAGCTGAGCAACGAGCCATGACTTCCGGTAGTGATGATTTTCCACTTTTGGTCAAGATATTGGTATTAAGGTGAAACAATGAAATATGCAATACTTGAATTATTTTGATAGTAATTTGTGTAATAAACCTATTGTTTTAATGTCGAAATAATAATTTTTAAAAGTCAGAAGAATTAAGATATGTTAGTCCATGAATAACAAATTAATGAATGTCTTTGATTATTATTAAAAATGATCTAACATCTAGAGGGACAATAAACGTAATTTGGAAAATCTTTTATTCATTTAATTTATTCTATATTTTCTCCTCTTGGAACAAATATAGCATAACATAAAAATATTTTTACATATTGTACACACAAATATATATTTAATTCAAATATACAGGAAAAGTTTCGCCAACAGTACCTTATTCTAAAAATGCCACTGCTTTTTAAAAAAATATGGGAATGTACCAAATGTTTTAAAACTTTCGAGATCAATATAAAGTATCAAAATTCAGCTAACTACGGCTATTTCTGTAAAGCCAGTATTAGTAATAACGAAAATAAATTATGACTAGTTGTAATAGATGTTGAAACGCGCTCGGTTTGTTTTCCAATTCTCTGACCTACGAACGAAATGTTATCCTCGACAACCTCACAAGTGCTTAAACGTTGCGCAGATGTTCCGTATTTTCACCCTGAACTGTTAAGTGCTATTTAGTATAAGGTTACTCGCGCTATCGTATATTGCGTTGTTTCGCCATTCATCGAGTGCATTTCCTTCCCTCTCGCTCTTTAGCTTCTGTTTTTTCAGCTGACCTGGCACCAATGCGTCACTCATATTTCCGGCTAACGAAGGACTATGTGTATTTACGTTTTTGTGAAAAACCAATTAATTTAGGGCGCTCCCGCCCATGTATCTCTCACCTGACAGGGGAGGAAATATTAATTCATGTCACTCTTTTGAAGGTCTTTCATTCTCCTGCACAGAATCCGCTGACGCGCGCCGTTGCGGTATCAGATCGCCATGGACACGGAATCTATTTCATTTCACGGTCGTAGATACACATTTTTCTTTCCCACTGGGATATATTGTTGTTTTTGTGGAATCGGCACAGTAAAAATTTATGGCAATAGATGTATTTAATTCCATGCACTGGGATGATTTACGAAACAGGGAATCAGCCGCGACGTTCCTGGAAGGCCGCAGAGAGGCGGGGCTTTGGGCGCGGGCGATGGAGGCGGAGGGGTGGGCGAGAGAAGCCCCAACAGAGAGGGATGATGAGTGTTGTGGTGAGGCAGAACAGTTCGTGATAGTCCGATCAGCGCGTGGTGCATGCGATATGGAGAATGCTTCATTGGGAAAAGGTTGCGGTAGGTGGAGAGGAGGGATTTTTGGAGTGGTGTGTGTGTGTATCAGAGAGAGAGAGAGAGAGAGAGAGAGAGAGAGAGAGAGAGAGACAGACAGACAGACAGAAAGACAGACAGAAAGACAGACAGAAAGACAGACAGAAAGACAGACAGAAAGACAGACAGAAAGACAGACAGAAAGACAGACAGAAAGACAGACAGAAAGACAGACAGAAAGACAGACAGAAAGACAGACAGAAAGACAGACAGACAGACAGACAGACAGACAGACAGACAGACAGACAGACAGACAGACAGACAGACAGACAGACAGACAGACAGACAGACAGACAGACAGACAGACAGACAGACAGACAGACAGACAGACAGACTGATAGACAGATAGACTGATAGACAGATAGACTGATAGACAGATAGACTGATAGACAGATAGACTGATAGACAGATAGACAGATAGACAGATAGACAGATAGACAGATAGACAGACAGGCAGAAAGACAGAGACAGATACAAATGGAGAAGAAGAGGCTCAGAAGTTGGAAGTGAAGAAAGCGTTAGTGTAAAGGGGTAAGGGTGAAGGGAGAGTGGTGAAAGTGGAGATGAAAGATGAAACAGAGTGGAGAGATGGAGCTAACAACTGCTGCTCAAGAGAGAGGGATTGGTAACACTGATGCAGTAGAGGCAACAGTGTTAGAGGGGTGAGGGTGGTAGTAATCAGTCAGTGGTATCGATCAGGTAGGTGTGGACGGTTATAAGAATGATGCAGTTGGTAGTGAAATGGAGCAGGAGGAACCGTTGGCCGCGACTGCAAAGGTATTGGGACGTACAAAAGGCCGGGGAGATAGAGATAATGGTTGAGACAGTGAGGGTGGGTGATGATGGCGGTGAAAAAGGGTGAATCGGGAAGCATTGGATGAGTGAGAGATGAGGACGACAATGCATGACATTGGAGGTGTCAAAAATGGAGATAGAGGCGAGGACTCAAGAGGAAAGGGGTGAAGCGGGTCGGGACGTGCCACGCAGGGTGAGAATACAATATTCAGGAAAATGGAACAGTTGGAACGGGACTTGGGCAAAGGCAAACCGAGGACGCCTGGGACGAAATTGGGCTTGGACGGGTGTGGGCGGGCGTTGAGGAAAGGTTGTCTCCGGAAAACCGGGAATTGGTCGGACGGAGAATGGAACAGAACAGGTGCAATGGGCACTGACCTTTAGGAACGTTAAGGAAGGTGGGCAGCAAGGAAGTAGGTGGATGCAGGTTTCGGCCAAAGAACTGGACGCGCAAAGCGGATCGGGGACTAGGGTTAGAGGGGTGTGGGGTGGGGAGCGTAGTGGGGTGACAGACGAGGCGACGAGAGTGATGTTGGGGTGAGGGGTCCATAACGAGACAATAAAGACTTCAGAGACCGAAATGGGGAGTGAACAAGGGATGGGAGTGGTGACGAAGATAACCGGGTGAGAAGCAGCGGGGTGGTGATGACACGGAGGTAGGGTCTAGGGCTGGAGCGGGACTAGGGCGGGAAAGCGCGGGCGCTGACGAAACCGGCGGGGCGGAGGGGGGCGTGGCCAGCGCGCAGGAAAGAGCGGATTATTTGGGCCGGTGGACGGGCGTGTGCCGGTCTACCCTGCGGCCGCTCGATAGTCTCCCCATTTATTACAATACTTAAGCCCCATATCGCCGAACGCCATGATATATGGCGCATGTTTTGTGGGTGTCCGGTGCCGAGCGGCTTGTGAGGGCGGGGCGCAGAGGGGGCGGGGCGCTGAGGGGGCGGGGCGCGGAGGGGCGGGGCGCTGAGGGTGGCGGGGGGAGGGAGGGGCGCTGACGGGGCGGGCGGAGGGGGTGGGGCAGGGGGCAGGGGGGGCCGGAGCCGAGGGGCGGGGCGCGGAGGGGGACAGCGGGGGCGTGGAAGGACAGCAGCAGCTTGCAGGAAAGACAGTACGGGCTGCTGGGATGTGTAGGCCTAAGGTGAGGGTACAAGAGGGACCTTCACTACGTGTGCGCGGATGTTGGGGGCGCGGATGGAGGGGGCGGGGCGCGGAGGGGGCGGGGCGCGGAGGGGGCGGTCACACCGGAAGCGACGCTGAGGGGGGTGCAGGAGACCCACGCACAGTTGATGTGCAAATGGGAGGAGGGGGCGAACACCTGTTACGTAATGTGAAAGGGAACGCAAGGGGACTCGAATGAAAGGAAGAAACGAATAATAATTAAAATGGAAAGTCTGGCAACAAACAGCATTAGAATACAAAATGGCAAAATACTACAAGATCATGATAATTTTTTAGACGTGGGTATGGTGTCCCGTAAGCTTTAAAGGATTTGTAGTAATAAATGTTAAAAAACAGAAACAACTGAATGACAAATGTGTACAGTCTGTATGTTTCTGTGAAGACTGGATACCTATAACCGGAACAATGGTAAAAGCACCTATAGAAGTGTTTGGGATATTCGGGGACCGAGAGAAGTATATGGAATATTCGAGGTGTGCGAATGTGGATTTCAGCACCTCTAAGAGGAGCTGTATGTACCCCGTGAGACCCTGGTAGTCTTTCAGACGTCCAAGAGAATAGGAAAATAGTTAGTACGAGAAAGACTGTGCCATACCGTAGCAACACTAGTTACTTTCGAGTATACGTACGAAGTATATAAGGATATATATACGTAGTGTAGAGAAAGTTATGTAATGCTGAAGAAAATCGATTTCGAGATTTCAACGGAAATACACGTTTTGGAGTTCCTGATTCCCAAAAAAGTTTTTTTTAAAACACCCATGTGACACTAGTCTATGTATTCCTAGTATAATCCGAAAATGAACAATTTCAAGGCTATCTCCACTGGCTTGAAGCCGTATAATTTAAAAATATCTTTAAAATTATTCCATATATACGTATGTATACATGAAAGAAAAAGGGGAAAATAAGGAATTTATAATATTTATGGAAATAAAGTTCCTTACATAGGGATACTGGGCCCCTTTCAAACTTTTCAGGGGGGAATAAAATGATTTGTTCGATAGGTCCACGGGGCCCTGTACGAATATTTCATTTTAATAAAACAAAATTTGAAACGATACGACGATTTCTGGTTACTTTCTTGTATAGTAAAATAGAGCAAGTTTTGTGATCTTACAAAAATCTTTGCTGATATTTTAATAGAAATGTACTTATTGGGGGTCTCTAAGAAATTATTTTTTAATTTCCGTCCAATCGTCTATTAAAAAACGCAAAAGTATTTTTCTCCGCAACTGATCAATCTAGCTGTTGTCATGGCCCCTCCAATTTGAAATACGAATTTGATTTACAGGTACTACTAGTGTGGTAACAGGAACTACTTTACAGTAAGTTCCCTGGGCATATCCGAACTTATCTCGAAATTGGCTCCAAATTTTTACTCTATTTGTTGGTCAAATAGAGCAAAATTCGCAAATAAAATGGTGTAGATCCGATTTTCAGTAAAGCCTCTGAAATTGGGAAAATTTCAAAATATTACAAGTTATTAGACTTTTTTCTAAAACTTCATTATTGAAGGAAGATATTTTTTATTAATGATATCTGTTCTTTTAAATTATATCAAAAGAGATTGTTGTTAAGTATATATAAAAAATATTGACTGCTACTACATTGTTGTTGTTTTTTAATGAGACGTCTTTCCGTATTTTTGAGTGTATTTTACAACATTTTTTAATGCGTCAACAATTTTTTCTAACGTGTCTGGAAATGAGTTCTTCGAATGCAGCAATGTTCACTTGATAATGCGGAATTTATAATATATTATATCTTTATATATAATATCTTATGATTTTAATATTATCTTATAATGTACAATATCTTTTATCAACGCGTTTGGAATTTGAAAATTGCATTTTTTCAGCACATATAGAATTGAAGCTAGATATATTTTCCTCGTTGTAAACTATTCCTCAGTATTTGATCTTTCAATTATTTCCTTTACAGTTCTTTCACTCAGTTACGACTGACAAGTTCTTTTCTCCCCGATAAAAAATCGATATTTTCTGGAGCATTTTTATCGATTATAGGAAAGCATAATTTCATTGAATTTCAAATCGGATATCCAGCAGGAAGCGGTGTAGTTATTTTCAAAGTATATGTTGATAAATATTTAACCCCCTCAAGTTTGTCCATCTCATTGCGTTGGTTTTGTAACTATACATACCTGAATGCGAGCTTCATTATTTTTTCTGCCACTCTTCCTCGCAGTTACAAGTTACATCGTTTTGCTTCCTTACCGACGGTGAAATATTTCCTTTTGTCTCTGAGATTTGTTAATTTAAATTAATTTTATTTTAAGGCTAATTAGTAAAGTTGCCTTCTTTACAGACAATACAACGATATCGTCAGCACATCACATAAGTTTCATTTCATCCTCATTCTATTTATTAGAAACGATTTTTTACATGATTTATCATAGCATTTATCGCATTTATCACATTGCAAATCGAGTCAAGATATTAAGACGTTATATCACGACGTCACTTTCACCCAGAAGGTTGTGTTGGTTTGTGCCCCCTATGTAAATGCAGGAGAAAGGAAACCTGGGGAGATGCTGAATTTTAAGGGAGGCGCTAAGTTGTAGACTCGATACTTGCCTAGAACAACAGAGAGTGGGGGAAAAAGATTGCGTCATAAGTACCCCTCTTTTCATCAGCCCGAGGAAGGCATTCCGTTTTCGAACAGCGAAAGAGGCGGGTTTGGCAGGAACGTACTGCGAGAGTTGAACTACGCGAGAGTCGTGTCTGTGGTTTGTGTTTGGTGCAAAGGAGAAAAGCGAGATAATTGTAGTGCAAGAGACGACTGGGAGAATTCATTCCCAGCGTGTTGTAGGAAAGAGTGACTAATGACTGGGACTGCAGAAGTTAACGGACTCAACTCAGCAGCGAGACTGCAAAGGTCCATTTCTCCGCCGTCTAGTTGCAGGAACAGACGATGGCGGTAGCGCGAAACAATGAAGCCGTGATTACAACATGTCTTCACGCTTCTGCTAATGCATGGGAAAACGATGACGCATGGTAACGTATTCAAACTCTACTATCATATATAATAATTGAAACATTATATTTTAAGGTATCTCCTATTCGTGTCTAAATATCTGCATCGTCGAAGAACAGGCACTTTACAGTGTTTTTATAGAACTTGTATAAACCATGAATTCTGTGAATGAACAGTGGCCTTTCCTTTCGGGTAAAAATATTTCATTTGTGTCATTCTAGTTTAAAATAAATGATAAGTGGGCATTTTGACAGTGATTTTTTTATATTAACATTTCATTACAAATGTTGCGAACATTAAAATTGTTAATTGTATCAATAGAACATAACAGATTTGTAAATGCTCATGCAGATTACATTTTGGTAAATCTATATAAACTGACGGCGTATGTTTTAATATCTGAGGAGCATTGTACCGCTGTGTCTGGGGTGTTATTACGGTTTGAAATATAGACGTGCGACCTATTCATCGTTGCAGTAGCGCCCAGTACGTGAAAGTGAAATGAGAAAATAAATGCCCTTGCCTTTGCCCGAAGGGCACGGGCGCCGGTAGTTATCGTTGAGGCGGTCAGGCGGGGAATGGAAAGAACGGAAATCAATGGCAATCCATGGATACAGAAGTGCAAGTATACGTAACGTGAGGTAAACTTCTGTTTCCTACAGGATCGATGTTTCTGTTTTTCAAATGGAAATGTTAAGATAAATAGCTGAAATTCAAATGCGCCTGAAACTAGAAAGTATGATTTTTTAGGATGAATGTTTTGACGTAGCATGGCGGAAAAATACCTCTCGATAAAAAGTTTAAATAACATTTTTTTAAATCAGTATATTAAAGTTCTTCTCCTATATTTGTTGAGAATAATATTTAAAAATATGTATTAATCAAGAACAAGGGATTTATTTACAATAGTTCTAGAAAACAGTCTGTGGAATCTTTTCGTATGTTAAGGCAAATCAACGCTTCCTTCAAATTTCCTTTTTAATATTCATACTTAGCTGCGATTTATTTTGATCCTTTGAAATAGTTTCGTTTTATTTTCTTAAAATGCGCAATGTAACATTCGATTGACTTCGAAGGAACGTCTTGGTAGAATGTTTGTTATCTCCAGAAATATCAGTATCAATTATTTCGAGAACATTTTCAAAAATAAAAATAAGCACAAACAAATTTCGCTGATTTACGAAGTCAGTATTTTCGTTCCCTTGAATGTATACGAAATTGAAATGAGCCTAACACAGAAAGTAAATTTATCAGGTACTAGTATGGTCTGATTATTCTGTTAACCTTTCTTTAGTGTACGGATTAATATTTTGAATCCTACAGAGCGATAAATAATTAAAATATCAAATGGCTTTGGAAATATATATCTAAAATTAGTTTGAATTACAACTTATATGTAAAATATAATTTCTTATCTAAAAATTAGCAACGTTTGTAACTTGTCACGATGGTTGGGACGGCCGTTCTGAAGCTTCCGTTAGTTATGACTGCAGAGTTCTTGCCGAAATATTTCGTAATTCTTGCACAACCCTTGTGAAAGAAAATGAATTACTTATACTTCACAAGATTTATTAGTGTATGGGCATACGGTAGAGATTGTTTACACACACCCACACACACGCACACACACACAGTAGCATTGTGGCCTCTGCCCCCTGGAGGAGACCCAGGCCACCCACACAACTCAAGAGAACGTATCATGGCTCCGATTGTTTTTCGTTTTGTGCTGTAACAATTTTCAGCGCCAGCTTTTCTATCTCCAAATAATGTCTTTTAATCCACAGCAAATTGGGCATTGCTTCTAAGCAAATTTCAATTCCATGTCCGGTTTCTACACCAAATCTTTTCCTGTGCCATCTCGGACATTCACAGAGTAGGTGGGGGCAGTCTCTCCGCCCCGCAGTCGCGGGTGGGGGAGTCAGCAAGCCGTGCAATTTAGCATTAAATGGTCAATGACCACTTATAGTTTGAGCAAGTGCTCTGGATGGTTTGAAGTGCAGAATTTTTTTTCTGAAGGTGACAGACAGGAAAAATACGAAGGCATTTCTGCCGGTATCGCCACTCTCACACCTGCGTTGCCACGCCGTCACTGCGTGTGCATATAGTCGTTTAAAGATGTAAGGTCCCTGTATTGGTACACCATCTATGTAATAGTTGTTTATGCCTTCTCGGATGAAATATTTTGCTGACGAAAGCTGCATAGACAGATCAAGAGGAAGCCTCCCGTCCAGCACAATCGAGATAGCCGTTGTTCTGTACATTCCAGTAATCGCTAATAGACCTGCTCTTTGTGCTTTATCTAGCTCTCTGCGAATGAGAGTTTTGTTACTTTCTATTGGCTAGGCTGAGGCGCAGTAAGAAATCATTGGGGCAAATGCACCATTGTAAGCGATTTTTAGGGAGCCCCGATTAAAGACATCCTGTGAGCCATCGATTTTTGTCAATTTCATAAATAGTGACGTGGCCTTTCTGCACAACCCAGCCACATGAGTAATGAATTTTAGTTGTGGATCAATTTCTATGCACAAATATGATTGAATTTGTGTGTATTTGATCTGTCCGTTATAATTTATGGTGGGAGGACCATTTTTTGCCGGATGCTTCCTCCCGGGTGAAGTTTTGATGTGACTTGTCATCACCATGAACCTTTTTTTTTCAATGAAATCTCTAGTTTGGCTTGGTCAAAGCAAATGGAGACCAGTTGTAGCAACTGTTCGGCTTTTTCTTCCGCATCCGCTCGTGACCGTCCGCGAGAGACTATGACCAGGTCATCCGCGTCAGCCACTGCCTCTGCTGCATGTTCATCCAGCGTTCGTAGTAATTTATCTATTATAATGTTCCAGAACGTTGGGCCGGAATTAGAGCCTTGTGGGCATCCTTTAGTAATTCGATGCTCAACTTGTGCATCAGACTCTCTTATTATTGCTTTCCGCCTCTGGAAACAGTTATTGACTATATAATTTTTGGGGAATTTGCCACTTCCAGTACAGTTCGTTTCACAAAAATGACCACCAGGCTTTATAAAAGGCGTCTTTGATATCAATAAACATGGTTAGGGTGTACTTTAGGCCAACGTCACTTCTGAGTGTTTTTACGACAGCTTTGGTAATAATCTAAATTGCATGGCTGAGAAGTCCCCTCGAGCCCCGATCCATGCTTGCAGTCTGATAATAGCTGAGAACTTATCTAGCACCTTCAGGAGAATTAGCAAGAGACAAATTGGTCGATGTGATTTTGGGTCTGATGGAGCACGATCTGTTTTCTTCTTTAGAAGAGGTACTTTAGCGATCTTTCAGTTGTCAGAAAATTACCATTGTTCCAAACAGTTATTGTAGAGACGGAGTAGCCTCTAGCAGTAGACATCAAAACGAGTGTTTAGTGACGGGAAACTGCTGGACGAGGGATTTGGGTCAAGGATTATTAGGGTCGGGTTTTTGTGAGAACAGGAGAGGCGGAAAACTAGTGGTGGGAACTAGACACATTGAGTGGAAGGAGAGATCGGACAAACGGAGAGATCGGACAAACGGAGAGATCGGACAAACGGAGAGATCGGACAAACGGAGAGAAGCGAAGCTAAGAAGAATAGTCAAGGCGAGGAGCGCGGAATAAACTAACACAGGACTAAGAGAGAGAGGGAGAGAGAGACAGAGGGAGAGAGAGACAGAGGGAGAGAGAGACAGAGGGAGAGAGAGACAGAGGGAGAGAGAGAGACAGAGGGAGAGAGAGACAGAGGGAGAGAGAGACAGAGAGAGACAGAGGGAGACAGAGGGAGAGAGAGGGAGAGAGAGGGAGAGAGAGGGAGAGAGAGGGAGAAAGAGAGAGCTACGGGAGCAATATGACAAAGGATAAAAGGGAGAAAGTGGGGTGCTGCGTCCATTGACGGAACTGCGGGTGACGAGGCAGGCGGGAGGCCGCGAGCGGTGACGGGAAGTGCATGGGGTGAGGGCGGCAGGGGGGCGGGGCGCGTGAGAGCGCGTGCGGGTGTCGCGTAGCGGAGTCCTCGACAGCTGCGCCACCCCTCACCCGCCAGCCGCCCTCATATGTCTTCGTTCGCCGTCTGCCCCCAGCCAGCGCTTAAACGTCCCAACGAAGTCGGCACGCGCCCGCGCCCGCGCAAGTATAGAATTTACATGATTTATAGGTTTTTAACCTACTAATGCCCCGGGGTCGCCGGATCCCTATATCACCTGCCCCGAATATTACGCAAATATAGGATGATTTATTATTCGGAAAATTTGAAATACGCGATGCGTAGGAGAGGAAACCTGATCACTATCGGCTAGCACTTCTTCAACCGCTAAATAAACACTTGGAAATGCCGGATGAGGGTTCATAGTTGCTCTTCTGTGACAGATTTCGAAATTGAAAAGGGCACTTTCCGTTTGTGTCTAATTTCACGATTCGTAATTGATTTACCGCCTTTTGTCAGTAAACTTTTTTCAAATTTTTAAATTTTGTTCAGTACCATCTTCGATTTTTTAACCCTTGATGTAATTGATTTTTAATATTAGAATTAGTCCCTTGCATTTTTGAAAACGTGTTCTGAGAAAATTCACTCACACAGTTTTAGTGACATTGTTTTAGTTAATTATTCATCCTATGTAATAGAAGTGATCTAAGCAACAGATATGAAAAAACAAATTCCTTATATTTGAGTGAAAAAGTAAATATGGAAAAATATAAATAAATTGGAAATCTCTCTCTCTCTCTCTCTCTCTCTCTCTCTATATATATATATATATATATATATATATATATATATATATATATATAAATATATATATAAAAGAAAGTCGTGTTAGTTACACTATTCATAACTCAAGAACGGCTGTACCGATTTGGCTGAAAATTGGTGAGCAGAAAGCTTAGATCCAGGAGACGGACATAGGATACTGTTTATCCCGTTCGACAGCGTTCGTGTGTGAGAACGCACGTTTCTGCACGTTTTCGCTTGATTTCGCATGTTTTTGCGTGATTTCGCACGTTTTCGCGTGATTTCGCGGGTTTTCGTATGTTTGGGCGGAACGGAGTTCGCCGGGTCAGCTAGTCATTGATAAAATTACGAAAAACAGATTATTTTTTACAAAAATATTACTCATAAATAGTTAATTGATTATTTTTAACTCGATTGACTAATCCAACTCTTTCTGTTATTTTAAGCCATCAAAATTTAAAAAAACAGGTTGAATTTGTTTTGTGTTTATTGAACTACAATTACTCTTCGAAGTTTGTAAGCCAAATTTCGTAAATAATTTTAGTTATTTCATAATATTAGTAAGTTATTTTAGAAACCTATAAACCAATAATCTTGAGAGTAATACAGAAAATACTGTGATACAATAGACGAAATCATCGTACATTGTTCACCAAATACTGGAGTGAATCTCAATATGTTTAACACGTTAATTGCCGTGCGAGATATATGTAACTCGCATGACATTTTTCCCAGGGGACGTGTGAAGTTAATACAACTCGCAGCTTTTCATTTGGAGCCGCATGGTACATTGGTAACTCACAGAAGCATACTCTAGTGTAGAGCTTATTTCGAAGATGACCTCAGGGACAAATACTTGTTATTAGCCTACCAAAACCTGTAGGTATCAAGAAGATTAATGTACGTTTCGATATGGTCAAGCACGCACACCCACGCACGCACGCACACAGACACACACACACACACACACACACACACACACACACACTCACAACACACAATTTACCAGCAATAATAGTGTCATATTACGTTTATTCCTCTACAACCCTGTAACTCAACATTGTATCTTACTAAATTTTATACTATAATATAATACATTTCTATGATTTTAATAGAAAATATTTAAATTCCCAGAATCTACATTTTTAACCACCCAAGGGAATCCATTTCAAATATCACTACAGAAATTAAACCGCTACAATATTGATCAAACGTTCACCTCTCTCCGACGTTTCAACAACTCTTCTCTCTTGGGCTCTGAGCTTCTGTCTTCTGCCAGATGATGCACTTCAGTAATCAAGCACGTTGCGCCCCCTGGCAGCTAGCGCCAGGGCTTCAGCGCAGCAGAACGAGTCCTCAAACAAGAAATCAATTAAATGAAATGCCCTCGGGCCAATCACCTGGAGGGGCGCGGCCTCTGCTCCAAAGCACTTACCCCCGTTCCCCATCTCAATGAGCTCTCTGCCAGAGCAAACCGGCGCAGGAGATAGCTTTGCGATCGAACCCACGCCGCTGCAGCGTCGCTCTCAAAACGAACAAAGCAATCTCCGGTGCTGCTCTCGTTAGCAGCGCTGCTCCTCGTACACAGCGTTGAACGCAGTTACATAGAGGAGTGTGTGCCTTTTCATTTGCAGCGTGTTGAGACAAACACGTCGTGCTGTGAACGTTACGGGGTGGGGAGTGGAAAGTCTTCAATCTGGTTCGCGCGTGCGATGATTGGCAATACTGTTTGGATGACATATCAATACTTTTTGTCAATGAATATTTTTCTGCTGACAGTTGAAATATCCACTTTCTCTGAACAATGCTAGAAATTTTGTAAGTTGAGCTGAAAAAAGGTTTATGGGTGGTGTTTCCATTAATTGCAGTATTACCAGGGGGGTCATTGCTTACTTTTGATTTTCTGTTAGATTTTTGTAGGTTTCATTAAGCTAGAAATAATAGATATTATTGATGATGAGTCTTTTGATTAAACCATGATGTAACTTATCACAAGTATTGGTTATTGTTTGACTTATTACAGAATCTTTGACAGTCAAAAAAATTAGAGACCTTTTATTTGAAAACTGAACATTCAGAAGTGTTTGTAGTATTCAAAGTTCTAGTGTAATATAGTTCAATACATTACTATGAAGTGAAGAAACATACGCTTTTATGTGACATAAAAATGTAGTAGGTTTTGTCACTAAATTCATGCGAGAAAATCGATTTTTATATACAAAGTGACAAAAATTGAATGCATTTTTTTGTTTAAATGAATGCACATATTATTAGTTATTCCATTTTACGAATTTATCAAAATCGTCAAAACAACAATAAATTCAAAATTTAATCGGTGGGTCTCGAAGCCTCCCTCTCCTCTTCGTAATGCTCTGAATCTTGTATAGTTCGATAAAGCTTGGGTCAAGGAATGTGCACTACCTGGAAATTACCTAAAGTAATAAAAGCTTTTACAAATTGATGATTCTTGACCTGTTGGAATTATACGTATGCTGTATGTTTCTTGAGTTTAGGTCAATAAAAACAACTACTTTACATTACCAACGTCGGCAATGTAAAGTAGGTATTTTTATTGACCTAATCCCAAGAAACATATAACATACATATAAAATAGATTTAACATTGAATCAGGGAACCTATCCGCCTGAACTGTCGAAATTTAAAAAATCTTATTAATATTCATCATTGTATCTTACCTTTCTCCTTTCAAACATTATCTAATACCTTCCAAAGGTTCCAAGTTCACCATTTCAAAGTACGAAATAAAAAAACTGTTTTTTCATTGAATTTGACGTCATCCCTAATGTGAAAAACATTTTTTAAATTTGTACGTATATTTTTGCCTGTGATGTTTGCTGATACGACTATGGCTCGCATGTGTAGATACTTTATACAAATAGCCTATTATTCATTATAATGGGAAGTTAACAATGTGATTTGGTGAGGTTTTTGAGGACGTCTTTAAACAACATTTTAAATCCGTATTCTTAAAAAAAATAAAACATTAAATACAACTTCTTAAAATATTTCTTGAAGTAATTTACGAATTTTATTGGTTTTGCAACTTTTTTTCTGCAGACATATTGGTAAAATTTTTAAATTTTCCTTTAGATAATACATTTTTTTACTCTTCCGGTGCATCAACTCATGTCATTGCAGTGTCTGTGACCGGGAGGTCCGACGGTTTACTCGAGGCGAATGCCGGAGCAGTACCCTACCAAACGGGCCACGGACTGCGCGCGATCTTTCCTTTCTCTTCCTTGCCATATCCTCACCCCTTACACACACATTTACACTAACATGTACTACTCTACCACACATGCCGGGAGACCGGTCAGGGACTTAGTACATGTCCCCGCTAGAGCGGTGCCCCGCTGGTGGGAGATACCTGGTTGGGGAAACCCCGCTAGCCGACGGTAGGTCGGCACCGGATCTCGCCATCCAGTGGGGGCAGATAACCCCCACCTCCCGATGAAAAATCATGTAGTACACTTACGGGACTAATGACCTCGGTAGTTGACGCCCCCTGAGTCACTAACAATCAATCAATCAACTTTCTCTTCCGTGATGACGCTTTATTTGAGTTTGACCAGTAGGAAAGAGCAGCATCATCATTCCCACCATTCTTTGTTTTAATTTCTCCATTTATGTCCAGCCACTCTCTGCAGGAGTCCCCGGTACCGTGCAATGCTATATAACGCCGGTCTGCGATCACCTATGTACGATTTCACCCGCGACCGCTAGCCCTTCGACCGCGGCCGAAAAATTCACTTCGTGGCCAGTATTCCGCCGGCACAACCTGACCAGGGGTATGGGGCCTTTGCATTCTGTGACAGAAAGTTAGGAGGGAGTAAAGGGTCAGCCACCAGATCGCGTCAGGGGCAAAGCGTGAGTTGTCGCGACCGTGAGCAATATGAATTTCATTCGCCCACGACCGCATTTCCGAGCGCACCTTGACTGAACTTCGATGAACTCCGCCCGGACGAGAGGAACCGTGGCTGGCTGGACGCAGAGACGCAGCCGTTGCGCCGCCTCGCGTCCTCCCCCGCCCCGTGACGGCCGAAGACCTGAAAGCAGAAATTCCACCGCCTGTACCTACCGCCAGGACTGCAGCACCCAGCTGCCAGGAACCTGCAACTTTGGTGGGCCTTTGCCTGAATGCTTTCGGGATGGAACCGATATGTATAAATGTAACTGTAAGATGGAGTGAGAGTGGAGATGTGCGTTAACCTTGAAGGAGGGTGTCCTTTTCTTTTGTTTCTTTAATTTTGTTACAATTCAGTAAATGAATTTGAGTTTCTTTTTCTCGGTTATGGTTATTAAATTTATTTTCAAATTAAATTATCTCTCTTTTTGTAATTTAATGTGACCCCTATTCTCTCCTCCATCCTCTGGAAACTCCATAGCTTTAAGATTAGGGTAAAATAGCATTGCTTCTGAAGCAAGGATGCAGCATCTGGAGAGCAAGTACAACTGAACAATTGTGTCCTTTTGTAATACATTTTACATGCTTCTAGTTTATTTCTGGTTGAGTTATAAAATATAAATTCCTCTCTTTACTGAGGGGAATAATGCGCTGGTTGTATACATGAACTTGGAATTACAAGATTTCTTTCAAAAGTAATTGCTGATGTAAATATTCTAGACTAAATAATTGCTTTTTCAACTTCTACTCTAGAATAGAACTTCTGCTCCGTGTATTGGTCGGTGTTAAAATGCATTCTTACAACTCAAAGCTACAGCCTTCATCCTCGCTTTCTGAGTACAAAAGGTTCACTCATCCCTTGAGAGAAATCATCTATGAAGCAATGGTTTCCTTCTCTACAAGCTATGAATTCCAAAAACCATTTCCAGGCGACATTAACAGCACCCTTCATGCACTAAACGTGTAAGATGCTCTCTCATGAGATTGTAAGGCTGAGTGGAAATGACTATACATAACTAACCTGTAAAATATGTAGAACGAAGTACATAGAGGGTGATTCTGAAATATATTGATAAAGAACAAAAAGATACGGAAGGGTCTCCTACAGAACATGATCATTCAGATAATCTAACACAAAATAAGACATAAAAGATATGAACTGTACGTTACAGTTCTTGGATATACGATAAAGAATTCAATGTTTGTGAAGTAAATATTCTAGAGGTTCACCATAATTGCAACATTGAAGCTACTAATATCTCGAATAATGTATCAGCGAAGTCTTTCCCTTGACGATGGAGAATTTTGCGTACACAGGGGTCGAAAGTTTTGCTTCCGCAGGTGTCCTGATCCACAATTTTTCGGTTCGCCTCATCTCAAACAAATCTTGTACTCTCATGATTGTCAATCAGAATAATCATTGGCGCTCTGGATCTCCTGCACCGCAATGAGATGTTATTTTAAACACTTCATATGGCAAAAAGACTCATTTTAAATGCATGCGATGTCGTCAATGATGTCAATTGATGTTGGAATGAATGCGATATGCCGATCCTTGATCTCATCATTATATGAGTTGACAGGTTTACTGTCAAAACTGCCATTTGTCCCGGTCATTCGTCATTTTCCAGATCGCTTAGGCCCTCGTAAGCTAGAAATGAAAATGTTCGGTCATATGCTCGCAGCATCATTTCGTACTTTATAGAAATACTTTAATCTCAATCTGAGATAGGGTACATGGCACTCATTCCGAACCCTTCTTTCACTTACGCGTGGCCCTTCAGTTTGTCCACCAAGCCCCAAAGCGGTCAGTGGTCGAGCGTCCGGTAGCATGCCGTCCCATAGCGTAGCGTCTCTGCTAGCAATTTTTTGAACGTTATTTTACAATTAACATCCTGTTTGCGAATAACTCAGTGCGGGCGACGCCTAACATGTATTTATACTATCAAAACATCTCAATCAAGCATCACGCATCAATCAAACAATGTTTGCGTGAAAAGAGTTTCATCGGTAGGCCTCAAAACCCATACTTCAGCCGCTCGTATCCCTTGTAGGTCACTTGAAGTTTACGCACGTATTTATGTTCTCATTCAAGCTTCATGAATCAATCAATCAATCAATCAATCAATGCATGCGACGAAAGAGTTTCATCGGTAGGTGTCAAAACCCGTACTTCAGTACCCCTTGAAGGTCACTTCATAGTTCCCAAAGATTTTAAACTAAAAACGAAGTCTCATCAGCTTTGCCTCCGGACTCACTTTGACGACTGACTTCGGCGACACCCTGTACGCGATTAATCCAGCGCGGGTGGCGCCGCGCCATGCAGTCCGGTCCGGCGCGTCACGCGTCTCTAATGTACGCGATATCCCCGCGCTCTCCGCGGGCGCGGGATCGGGCTTAAGCTACGTAATGCACGTAAATTTACTGCATAATTATCTAGGGGGCGTAAAGGCCCGGGGGTTGATACCGTTCATTAACACGCATTTTAACCCCCACATGAACAATTTAGGACTCATTCGGGCGCGAGGCCGGGGCGGCGGCGGCAGCGCCCGCGGTTCGCCCATCGCCCCCCCCCCCCACCTTCTCCGCCCGCTCAAGTGCGGCCGCCGCCTCCCCCGCCCCCACCGCACCGCTCCTGGCCTCGCAATGAAAGTGCACTTAATAGTAGATGGGGCGCTCGTTCAGGTGCCTCCGCTAATGAAGTGACTGATGCAGTTCCCGGAGGAGAATCGTGCACAATTCAGAGTCCTGGAATACGGCTGCGGTGATGAGATGTGGGCGGGCAGTTAATGCTATGCGAGGCGGTTAGCGCTGAATAAGTTCGTAGTAAACTGCTTGTTAGGGGGAACGTAATATATGAAGTGATCGCATCTGCTGTGAGTGGTGGAGTGAACAAGTCGTGTCTCGTGTTCTTGTAAATCTACGGTTGAATTAGGAACGCGGTTGAAATCGTTACTTAACTGAAGTTTCCTATAGTTTAATTTTCAAAAAATAATAACAAAAAAATTGAGTTTAGATAACAGTATTACCGCTATTGTAATATTGTATTTTTACTCAACAGTGTTAATCAATTGTAATCTCTGCTGCTCCTGTGTAACATACTTGTAAGGACTTCATTGCGAACGCACCTAAAAAGCCATTTAATTTCAGCAATAATATGCATGTTGTAATGAAATACAATACTATCGTAAATGTGGAAATTGAATGTTATATAATCGCTTAGTAAAGACAATTTCTCTCAGAGATAATAGTTAACCTTCATACTCGTATTTCACTGTTTTTCCTTTTAGAATGTGCAATGCTAGCCTTTTAGAACCGTAAAATATTTATTTGCTTTATCTCACCTCTGGATCTTTGTTGCTAGTCGTATGCTTTTAGTATACAATTTACATATCTGTAAATATTGAATGCTTTGTTTAGAATAGTGTCTACGTTTTTGACAATGTTATTCAAAATGGGTCTGAATGAAAGGTGATTTAATAATATTATATGTTTAACTGGTGTAGAATGGGTTTTCATGTAAATACATATTTTTATAGGGAGATGATACGTACCTACATTCAGTAAATATTTTAGTTTCATTGGAATTCTAAACGAATTAAAACCATTTTAATTACACACTTTAACTTATTTAGGTGCAATTACATATTTTCACATTTTGCCTATTAATGCACATCAGTTAAATATTTATTACGTTGTAACATATCAATGATTCTAAATGGAATATTACCGATACAAGATTGCAAATAAATGTTTGGAGAATCGTCATTCTGAAAAAAAATAGTACTGTTCTTCTGTAAAGTTTCTATGGACCATCGCCGTGAATTGTCAAACTTAACCCCTTCTTTTAGGGAATTGCGTACTCGATGTCAAGGGTTGTGTATTTGTGAAGCAGTAGTAATTTGAACTATGTGCTTATCTTGTTTCATAGAGCTCGTCGATCAAAATCTGACAGACATTTTTTACAAAGCATTGTCTTATCGAGCTTTGTGCTCTCGACGAGAAATATACAGCTGTGTATTATAAATACATCTCAGAAAAACATATCTCAGGGACGCAAAATAATGAAATCTCACTATCTCAAACTTAATGGTAATATACTTTTGGAATATGATGAGGTCAATTAGTCTAGTACCTGGCGCTCAAAAGAGTCCGATCCAGGAAAAAATTCCCCAATATTTTCCTCAACGGTTTTATTTGTTTTTTGGGGACGAAATAGAATTTAATATTTGCCGCAAGGACGGCTTCACAGAGAAAATTGCAACAAAAGAAATTAAACTTTTCCCATTTTTTGTTCAGTGTATCACTTACTGAATCTCCAAGACTATAAGTTTTATCCAGTTCTGATACTCCTGTTTTCGGCGAACTCTCTGTTTTTTCGAAAATCGCAAAATATGTAAGTACCTTATGTAATTTTTGGGCGTGGAAATTGCAAATTCGAATTTCTTGCGTTCCGTTTGGTAGTCTTTCACGAGCTATCAGATTGCAATATGACAATGGCAAAGCCGCACCGCGGCACGGCAGTTTCTTCTCATTGTTGAGAGATGTTATAGCTGAATAACATGCAGTCTTAATAGTGGAATTTGTGTTGATATATTATCTTTAAAATAATCAGTTTTTGTATCTGATGTTCTACGATTTGTAATGAGTTTTACATATGATAACTTTGATGTATTAGTGTCAGACAAAAATTGCTGTTTTATAATATTAAGTAACCGTTATTAAGAACGAAAAAAGTACGTTCTGTTGTTGCATCACCAGTGTCGGATCTACAAAATGTGGATTCTGAATACGCAATTTGTTAAAGGAAGTAATTTACTGTATACAGGAACAAAAATTATTCCTCTTTTTTGGTATCGGGATCTACGTTACGAATTTTTGCTGCCGAAAATAACCAATTTTCGCTGCTGTATTACATAACTTTCTCGCTACTTACTACTACGTGTGTGATATGCGTAAAATTAAATATGTAATATATATTCTGTAATAATACATACTTTGGTTTATGTAATATTTTGAAAAGTCAGTGGAGTGATTTTGATTTCTTTTGTGGCTACTTTCCTCGGAATCTCTTCTTTTGACGCAGCCGTCCGTCATGCAGCCGACCCCTCGACAGCTGCCGCCCTCGCCCCCCGTCCCGCCCCAGTACCCGCGCCCCCTCCCCACTCCCCTTCCACCGCCCCTCGTGAATATTCAGGCGACGCGCCCAGCGGAACGCGCCTTACGTGTCCCTCCCCCTCCTCCCGCGATTGATAACGCCGGCAGCGCGCCCTGCGTCGCACCTGGCCGCTTCCGCCCCTCTCCCCCCCCCACGTCGCACACCGCGCCTCGCCCTCCTGCCCTCCGCCCTGCTGTCTCTCCCGTCTCTCCGACCATCCCTCTCCGCCCCTCGCCATCAGCTTTCTGCAGCACTTATCTATTTATTTCTGAGCACCATCACTGCCGGACATCACCTCCTTCTCCCCACCTCGCCACTTCCCTCCCTCCTACCTTTCTTTCTCCAACGTTCCTGCCCGCCCACATTGCACCTTTTCCTTCTCCCTTCACTACCCTTTTCTTGTCCTTTCATTATTACTCACTTCCATCCCCTCCTCCTCTTTCTCCATGCTCTTTTCATCCCCAACGAACTGCACATGCTCCCACTCTCCTATCTCTCCTCCCCTCCCCATCCTCACTCCTTTCCTTCCCACTCCCCCGCCGCGTCCTTTCTAATCCCCTCCTGGTCCCCTTTGATCATCTCCGGCGACCGCCGCGTGCCTGACGGCCACACGTCAGTGCCCCCTCGCATACTGGCCTCCCCGTCGCATAGCGACGTGACGATCCTCTGGAGTTAACGTGCAGCCAGCCAATGGGGGGCGTCGCAGCGCAGCGGCCGGGAGAAGCGCTCCACTGGCCCACTGGACGCCATTCGAAACTCGGTTACTCAAACATTTAATAAAATAATGCTTTAGACCATGCCATTGATGGCGGCGGCGATGGTGTAACGGTTAGCGTATCGGCCTGTTATACCCAAGTTTGCGAGTTCGAAGCCGTGGATTTTTAAGGGCGAAAAAATCCTTCGTACGCCTTCCTTCGGAGGGGAAGTAAAGCCGGCTGTCCCATGTTAGTAGATTTACTGCATGTAAAAGATCCTCAAGCCTAAATGATGCCTCTGAGCTAAATTCAAGTCGCCTGTTTTGTCGCCCAAGTAATACATTCTTTCTCCCATGGTTGGTGAAAGGAGCGTAGCGGAACTTGCGTGGTCAGGCGGAAGAGCAGGCCTCATGGCCTGAGTCTCGCCACGTAAAATAAGGCAAATTCAATTCAATTCAATTGATGCGGGAAGCGGAAGTAGTTAGTTCTTTAAAATTTAACTTGTTGAGAAATATAACTTGAACGAGGTTATAAGTACTTTTTTGACAAATATGGACCCAAGAAATGTTCAGTTTTCTAGCACATTCTGGGATGATTTTCGTTGTTTGTGCATTGTATTGAGAAATCATTGTTATCTCGAATTTTAAATTTAATTTTTCTAAAGTTATAATGTTATTTTAAAATTTAATTAGGAAACTCAATTCTTCCAAAACTTGATTATAGCCATTCAACCAAGGTATACATTATTATGAATAATTAAAGCAAGCAATTATTGTAAGAGAAACACTATTAATTTCAATAACCACAATTTATTGACAAAGAAACTCATTAGGAAGGAAAAAACAATATCAATAAAACAAATTTAAAAACCTGTGTAAATTCCCCTAAAACTAAATCTATATGGTAATCAAAGAACTTTTAACCAAATTTAAATTTAAACTAGTAAATAGAGTGATAAAGGCAGGTTGAGCAGAAGATTACATGAACACAAAAGAAACATAAAAGATGTGGCATGTAGACAAAATTCTCTAACATGACATAGAGTTACAACTTCCCATAACGTAAATTTCCAGGCTATACAAATCCGTTTTCTCGCACTTATGTCAAATACCCGAGACGCCATAAGAAAGTTGTTTCGCAAAATTAAGTTGGATTCTCTTATAAATTTATAATGCTGTTATACAAACAAATAGCGTATGCAACTCGTTTATAATGTTGCTTTATTTCATTGGTACAAATTTGGAAACTCGCTCCTAACGTTGCTCGTTTTCAAAACATGTACTTGTATAATAAAGCTTAACATTATAAAGTAGTTGCATAAACAGCTATTACAGTTTGATACGAGAAATACTGGAACCCATGATATACACATTGCACCATCTTTCGTGTTCTTAAAAATGTCTTGCAAATACAAGAAGAAAATTCAGATCATTTTTACGTTCTTGAAATTTGAGAATAAATATAGCATGTGCGTACAGAAAAATGAAACAAAGATAAAAGCATACTAATTGCTAATGTCATCAATATTACTTAATATTAATTGATATACAAGATGCAACAAGAAAGTAAGTTTTCCTAGTCACCCGACAAGAAGAAAACACTATTTCATGGAAAAACATTGAATTTCATTGTAGCAGATGCATCACAAGTTGTACTATTTTACCAGATAATCACCACCAGAACTCAGACATGTGTCATACTGTGTGATCATACCGTCTAATCTTTGTGTGTATCAGAAGATTGCCTCCTCAAATAGATATGTTTGACAGCCACCTGCAGTTCTACGTTGCTGTGATACTGAGCAGACAAGAGGTGTGAGAAAGGGAAAACACTGGGAGGAATGAAATGTCTTCTTTTTGTTCACGACCTACGGAAACTTACTTTTTAGGTGCTCGTCGTAAAAACAAACATCATTTACCCAATATTAATTTACCCTATGGCAAAAGTATTGCGGTGATGAAAGTGGATGGGGGATGGGGAACGGGGAACGTCATTTAACATAAAAAAGATCAGAAATCAAACACGATTAACATTAAAAAACAGATCCTTGTCTGTCGTAGGCTCGCCACGTCCTAGGCTCAGTTTTCAATGTTTCTGTCGACATACTGCGACTTCCTTTAGGGCGAAATGCATTTCTCAGGCTGTAATCCTAAACGTTTGCCACGTGGCTAGGTCGCGACCTCTTCCCGACAACTAACAATCTATTATGGCCACGGAAACCTATGTTTTTATTTTCTTGTGTACCACCATATACTAAGATTTCAATATTTATTGCATAAAAAATCCGTTTATAATAACTGTCACAACAAAAGTGCGGTTTTATAATACTCTTTCCAACAATCTTTCGTGCAAGGTGTTCTCTCACAAGTAGGTCACGCGCTCATGCGGTTACTGATCAATTTGCTTATATAGGTCCGTTAGTTGTTCTATTGATTTCTGTGGAAGACAGTAGTCTATTATAGATTATTTTTCTTGTGAGTATTGTTACTTTGTATACATTCTGTATGTTATGTTTAGAAAAACACTCACTTTCCAAACAACAAGTTTATTTACACAGTAGCGGACATATTTACATAGAAGCGGAAATATTTACAACAACAGTCAGCAATTCCTTTTGCCAAATGCACACTCTAACAAAACAACGGTTACTCCTATCTACGTCTCCCGCTCTGTCTGCCCCGTCTCTGGCGGCGCTGCCTTATCAAGCAGCCGGCGCCGTAGCCTCGCTTCACGGCCACCGGCTCGCCGGCTAGCTGTTAACTTCTCATTGGCCGGGCGTCTTTGCCGGTCTGATGCCGAGCCGTCACCCGCCGCCGCTGCCGCCTCGCGCCGCTTTAGGCGCGCTCTTCAACTTCGTCGCACTGCCGCAACACTGTATATGCGATTTATGTACAGCGGTATAACTAACATTTGGTTTTGTGTTTGTTGGTATGTACAGCACTGATGAAAGAAAGAAATTGTCTGAAACGTCAGGAAACAACGTGATTGTCAATTAGAACCCATATTATATTGGCCATTTTCTTTTTGCCTGCTGCCTCCATAAATCGTCTTATGTACGTCCTCTATTTGCAAACAATATTTTTCAAAAGTCAGTGATTTTATATCACTGACTTTCTTATCAATGGTTGATTTTGTAAATTATTGCCTTGAACGTACACACACTAAAATATATTGCTACTTATGTGAAATAGTGTGAAACAATGCATAGAAATATGATGAATCAAAAGCACAAAATCTTAGAACACATCAGAAGAGAGACATGATAAAGCCTCGTTATACAAATACATTCATCTGCTTTGCTCCTCACAAATGTTCAGCTGACCTAATTCCCTTGAAAGTACAGTAGAAAGAATCTCTTCAGGCACAAGTTTACATAAAATCTGCATTAGTATAAACTGGCGTGACTGTAGAGAGCGTTGGTTGCACAGATGGGAATGGTGATCGTAGCATAAAAAGGAGCTGACGAACCTGCCGTTTACAGGATAGGTGCAGAGGAATGCACACGAAACCTTGATTCGCTAGTCGAATTGCAAATTCACAACTGAGGAGAAGAGAGAATTTCATCGGATCCCACAGAATTTTAAATAGTGACTTTCGACTATCTCTCCTGCATTAGGGCAGGCCATTTTTACAGAAGTTAGTACGATTAGGGCCAGGAAGTAGGTTTAGGGAAGGAATGGTAATATAAAATAAATGACTAATTGATACATTTTCACTTTCTTTTGTTTGGTTTATCGTCCGTGACACCCCACATTTAAGTGAACTTTGTTAATTCATGACCAGTATGTTACCATTCTATGAATAAAGTCCTTCAATAAATAAATACTTCTTTCGAATACGTTCTGTGCAAGAAAACGGAAAGCAACATTTCTTAAGAATCATTTTTTATGTGAGAATATGAAAACATGGTTTTATCATCACAAATTTGTTCATAAACACACGTTATATACCTGCAAGGAAATTACACTCTGTTAAACTTGTTTTGAGGCTCGTAATTTTCCACAGTTCATGCTCTAACGTCGAGATGAAATACTGCGATTTACGCACAAGCAGAAAATTTGCGCCGCGGACATTTCTCTCAGGTTAAAAGTCTCTCGGAGCCATCCAGCGGAGCGAACGCGTGTCCCAGGAGAAATTAGCCCCCGTCCCCGGCTCGGTCCCCGTCCATGTCCCCACCACCATCACAGCCACCACCACCGACGCCACCACCGCCGCCACGCCACCACCACCGCCGCAACCACCACCACGACGACCACCACTACCACCACCACCACCACCGCCGCCGCCGCCGCCGCCGCCGCCACCACCGCCACCACCACCACCACCGCCACCGCCGCCACCGCCGCTACCACCACTACTGCCACCACTACCACCACCACCACCACCATCACCATCACCGCTACTGCTCTCACCACTGCTCCCACATTCGCTTCCACTCGTGCCCCAAACACCATCCCCACCCTTACCTCCCGTCCATCCACCACCTTGCCTCCGGTCCTGCCCTCGGTCCTGCCCCCGCACCTACTCCCGCTCCTGCCCCCCCACTCGTGCCCCCGCTCCTGTCCCCGCTCCTGCCTCCGCTCCTGCCCCCGCTCCTACCCCCTCCTACCACATTCCTCTCCCCTCTCATGACCCGCGCATGCCCCAGCTTCAGGGCAGGTTTTATCTGCCTCTGCCTCAGTTCCTGCTCCCCCTGCCTCTTTCCCAACCCCCACCCGCCCCTGCCCCCCCTCTCCTGTTCCCGTCCCCTGCCCTGTCAGCTGTCACTGACCCGACTTATCCTCCTCCTTGCTGCCCCTACCTGCTCCTCTGGACCCCTCCACTACACACTTCACTGTGTCATTACCGTTGCACCTGCCCATGCTCTCATCCCCCCTATCCCTTTCACTGTGTCCCGGAACCCGCCCCAGCCTGGGCACCTGCTTCTTGTCTTTGGACTCACTTCCTACCACCACTACTGCCACCACTACCACCACCACCACCACCATCACCATCACCGCTACTGCTCTCACCACTGCTCCCACATTCGCTTCCACTCGTGCCCCAAACACCATCCCCACCCTTACCTCCCGTCCATCCACCACCTTGCCTCCGGTCCTGCCCTCGGTCCTGCCCCCGCACCTACTCCCGCTCCTGCCCCCCCACTCGTGCCCCCGCTCCTGTCCCCGCTCCTGCCTCCGCTCCTGCCCCCGCTCCTACCCCCTCCTACCACATTCCTCTCCCCTCTCATGACCCGCGCATGCCCCAGCTTCAGGGCAGGTTTTATCTGCCTCTGCCTCAGTTCCTGCTCCCCCTGCCTCTTTCCCAACCCCCACCCGCCCCTGCCCCCCCTCTCCTGTTCCCGTCCCCTGCCCTGTCAGCTGTCACTGACCCGACTTATCCTCCTCCTTGCTGCCCCTACCTGCTCCTCTGGACCCCTCCACTACACACTTCACTGTGTCATTACCGTTGCACCTGCCCATGCTCTCATCCCCCCTATCCCTTTCACTGTGTCCCGGAACCCGCCCCAGCCTGGGCACCTGCTTCTTGTCTTTGGACTCACTTCCTCCCCTATCTCCTTCGTGCTACTACTGCCCGCACCCCTGTCTCTATTCCAGCTTCCACCTCTCCCACATCTCTGTCCCTACTGCCACCCCGGCTTTCCGCCTCCCTTCCCTCGCCCTCTGGTCCAGCATGTCAACGCCATCGCCATCGCTCGCCATCGCCATCGCCATCGCCATCGCCATCGCCTTCGCCTTCGCCTTCGCCTTCGCCTTCGCTGCCGCTGTGCAGCGCGAGGCAGAAACCAGACGTTCTCGCGCCACCACCCCTTTCCTCCCTTCCTCGCGATCCGTTGCCCGCTCCCCGAGTGCCCGCGTCCTCTCGACAATGTCTCACCCACGCGAGATCAAGGGCCAGCATTCCGCTCCACATCGCCCTTGTCGCTGCCAACACTCCCGTACACGCTCTCGTGTGCCGCATCCCCACCCTACGCCACCCTCCGCGCCCTTTCCACCTTTCCACATCGCCACCTCAAGAACGACCCTTCCCATGCCCACATCCGCGGCAATTTTACTCCCTACAATCCCCGCACCAACCACCATTCCCACTCGTGCTCTTTGTTTTCACCCTTTCCTCTATCTCCACGCACAGCTCACAATATCCACCCATACATCTCTCTCTCTCTCTCCACCCATGACGCTCTGTTTCCACCCACACCGCTCTATCCCCATACAGGCCGCTCTATCTCCGCCCATCTTTCGATCTCCACCCACACCGCTCTGTCCCTATACATACCGCTCTATCTCTACCCCCGCTCGATCGCCACCCACACCGCTCTGTCTCCATACACGCGCTCTATCTCCACCCACCCGCTCTCTCTCTACACTTGCCTGTGTCTCTAGCCCTACACATACCTCTCTCTACATCTGCTTATTCCCCTACCTCCAATCTCGCCTCTAATTCCTGCCTTGCTTCTTTTCATCTCCACTCTTGCCTCAATCTTCATCCGTGACTTTGTCACCACCAATGCCTCAATCCTCACACAGACCCATACTCCGCCAAGTAAATGCCGGGAACTCGGCCATTTTCCGCTCACAGTCCGATGCCCGTTTCTCGCCGCCACCGCTGTGCGCCCTCTCGCCCTTCTCGGAATCTCCTCGGGGCGGCGTGGGCGCTGCGGTTTCGAGGGCCGCGTGGACGCGCGGGAGCGAGCGCGCCGCTCGAGTGCATGATTCCCTTCCTCGCGCAGCGATGAGAGCGCGGGGCCCCTCATGTTTAATCGCAGCCACGCACCTGAGAGGCTTTGACTCCCGTGATGCCACGAGTCAGAAGGTGGAAAATATGATTTTCTGGCAAAGAACACGCAGTTGTTTTTTTAATGAAAGTATACGCATTGAACGTCACGCTCGTGCTTGTTCAATGTCTGAGTAGTCAAATAATGATATTGCTGCAGTGTGTCTCAACTTTTGATACAGAATGACAAAGGTGGCTCAGGGCATCAACTGATTTCACTGCAGTGTCTCTGATCGGGAGGTCCTAGGGTTTGAGTCCTGACTGTGGCAGGGTTTTCGACGCCTACTAGATAGGTCGAATTCAGCCGTTGTATGGAGGAGAATTTTAGCGACCGTCTGTGCTGATCGGTAGTTTTCCGTGGTTTCTCCGATCAACACCAGGCGAATGCCGGAGCAGTACCCTAACAAACGGGCCACGGACCGCGCGCGATGTTTCCTTCGTCTTTCTTGTCCTGACCTCATTCTGATGTACTTACATACATTTACACGTCCTGCACTACTACACATGGTGGAAGTTTAAACCTTGTTCCGGATTGGCGGTCCGACGATGTTGGGAGATTACCTGGTTGGGGAAAATCCCCGCAAGGTGATGTTGGTCGCGGGCGAATCTTCCAGCCAACGGGGAACGATCATAGCTACCTACTGCGATAAAATATGCACTACACTTACGGGAATAACGACGTTAGGTTAGACTGTAATGATCATAGTTTTTGTACATATTTATGTATCCGTATTAAGAAATATCGATGTTTCCTACCCTATTAAGAAATTTAATTATAATTACCTACAATAAGCATATATTATCAACATGTGCATGTAACCTCACACCCCAACAGGTAACTCATCTGTCTTATATTTTATGTACCATAATGATGTAAATTAGACGTATTGTTTACGCATGCGAATTGCATTTCGGCAGCCTGCGCGCCGCCCCTACGCAGCCGGCGGGTCGCGCCCCTCCGCCCGAGGTCCTCGGCCCTTTTCTTTGTCGCAAGCGCCGCTTTGACTCGCCGCCGCGGATACCTCCACTTGCCTCCCAGCTCCGCCGACCGATCCCTCCCCAGACGTTGCGCGGCGCACAAAACCTTGTTTTGACATGCACGGTTTATGACCTGCATATGCTTTCTTGGGTTTACTCAATCGCTTAAGGCGTATGCCGGCATGGTCCCTAGTTTTGCGTCCCAGATATAAACGTAAAAAATGCCCTCCTTTTTCTTTAAATTTGTTCACAATTGAGGCATTCGGGTATTCGAGAATTTCTGATATTTTACGAAACTAAAATTCTGACTTACCACGGATCTCTTGTAAATAAGAAACATGGGGTCTCTTTATATCATGTTAGTTTTAGAATCCAGAAAATCGACAAGGAAGATACATTCATAATTTATGTTTCATTAGTTATGTGCATCACACTTCCACTAATACGATCGTTGCAATTTTGTAAGTAATGTGAAATGTCAGTTATCACTATTTCCGCCCGAACGCCTCAATTGTAATTATGTAAATGTAAATATTTAATTGGTTAGGCGGAAGAGCAGGCCTTACGGCCTGAGCCTCGCCAGTAATAAAGACATTATTATTATTATTATTATTATTATTATTATTATTATTATTAGCGACCACCCTCAGCCGGCGGCACGGCCGTACGCGCATTGCGCGGCCCCGCCCATTCTCTCAGAGGTTTCGGGAACCATTCCAATAGTGGCACAGAGGGCACCCCTGCATCTTAGGCCGCCCTCTCCGTGTGCGCCTCGTGCTGGCAACAACCACGGTTTATCAATCACCGCGCCACAGTCAGAAGGCTCAGAGACCAGATTGATTCAGATTCGCTCGTTAGTTATGTGAGACATTGTCACATAGGTTTACGCGGTCGCTCGCGTCGAAGTAACAATAACTTGTGCTTTGCTGGCAGTCGGCCCTTGTGCCTTGCCGCTCCATGTTCATCATGCCTCAACGGCATTTATTCATTAAGGGGTGGAGGCTGCCCGTCAACATCATATGCTTGTTTTGTGGCATCGCTCGCATTTGTATCACGAAGAACATAGGGCGCTGCTTCGGCCGCAGAATCACGTGCGGTACGATAGCGTTAAATTAGTCCACGGCGGCTCACATTGCCAGGATATCGTGCCCCGGGTCTTGGAGCGTTCGCTCAGCTGGTGCGGAGTGACGTGTTCATCACATCCGCATCACGGCAAGACTCCAGGCTCCAGCTCCAGCAACAAACGTACGGCTACAACGTACAATACCTTCGCATACCAGGTACCTGTTTCTGTCTTGGGGAGTGCCGAGCTACAAAGAACAATCGAATTGAAGAGAACGTCACAGGACTTGTACATTAATAACTGTCTTTATCTTTGTTTTCATTCATGTAGCCATATAAACTTGTATCTAGTTATTTTTGCTTTTCTTAATTAACTTTATAAACCTTTGACTTGTTTTTGTAAACTACTAATAACGTTTTAGAATTGGTTTTGTTTTTATTAATAATTCACCCCTCGGGCTCGGCATGCGTTTTAATAGTAGAATAAGTTAAAATTGTTTTTTTTTCTTTTTTTTCTTAGACCATATGTTTTATTTTATCCCAAGAGGTACTATTATACATTTTTATTTAAGTTTTGATAATTAAATTATTATTAATTCAGTTGCTTCTCTCATTTATCTTGCGGTGTTTTATGTAACATTGTCCTTCAGAAGAGAACCTAACATTTGGAGGCCGAAAGTTCTTTAAAACATATACTTCTAAAACTTGACTGGAATCATCGTTTTTATTGGAGTGTTTGGTTTATCCAGTGATCCCTGAATTATTATTATTTGTTGGCACCTAGGCGGCCAAATTAATTCAAATTTGCGCCGTACTGGGAAAACAATCAATTATAACCACTCTTTGGGCCGAATTAACAGCAAATATACATAACATTTCAAACGTCTCGCGTTCATATTCACATATAATATACATTTCAAACGTCTCGTGTTCGACTCCAACCGCCGGCAGGCTTGCAGAAAGAAAATAAATTTATTTCGCGTGTTTCAATTGTTTGAACGGCTTTCTAAATGACGGTGAGAGCGCGTCACAGACGAGACCTAAAGGCGTACGTCGTCACAACTTCTAAGAATTCGACTCTTTCTCCTTCTGACGTGACCAAGTCACTTCGTTTGAAAACCAGGGAAGTCGAGTAGTTTCGTGGCGTCTCGCCTGGCTCATGTAAAAAGCTGGTATTGCCCGCGTATGTATCGAGTGCAGTGACGGTCAATTCTATTGCGTATGGTTGGTGTTGCAACTAAGAACTCAGCGGAATGGTTGGCGCGTAAACTAAGCTCATAAGCACGAATTCCGAGAAAAAAATAGAAGAAAAACGATTTCCTTCTCCCCAGACAGGTAACACTAACAATTTCTTGAATACTTAATGATTCTTACGCCGAGGAATGATAACAGGTGGATATTGTCGTTTTTCAGAATCTCGCGTAATGACAAGACTGCTCGAAAAGACGATAGGGAGTTTCCTTGGCACATTCTCTTCAAAGCGCTCCTCCAAAATTTGCAGCCTCAACATTACTATTATTATTATTATTATTATTATTATTATTATTATTATTATTATTATTATTATTATTATTATTATTATTATTATCATTATTATTATTATTACTATTATGTTTAGAAACGAGTAGGAATAAAAAATGACAAGAGTTTACGTTATGTTTACAAAGTCTAAAATACAATGTTCAACAAAAACAATCCAGTTATCCATATTTCAAGAAGAAAAGTTTAAAGTTTGAAACACAATCGCAGTGTCCAGATGCCCCTTTAGCACCGCACAGTTCACCAACACTCCCTGAAAAGTACCAGTGCACAGCACAGTTCAACTGACGCAGTTAACAAGGATCACAGCCCTCCATATCTCAACACAACGACTATACTCTCTGTCGTATTGCTCCCTGACCTTATGTGACCCCAAGCAAAGACTCGCTCCTGCAGTTCGCGGTTCGCTCGAAGTCGATAAACGCGCCTTCGGAGCACTTGCCTTTGGTTCATCACTCGCCGCTTCAACAGCCACCCCTACCCTTTCACCGCTCGCGCTATTTACTTTACCACACACCCCAAACCATTTTACTTTCTCGCTGCGGAGTAGAGAGAAAATTATGTAATGCTACGCGAAAAAAAAGGGCGAATTTTCGACAGACAAAAACTCTTATTACAGGACCCTGGTAACAAAAAAGTGGATAAATCCAGTTGCTAAATTTAGAAGAAAAAATTCTCTATCACGTGGTGTAGCCAAAATCCGTATTTTGTGGGTTCTTCATACCGAAATACCGGATGACGGCAAAACATGTGTCAGCCTGTGAACAACGCTAGATATTAAACCGTTTAGCCGATTTTCTCCAAAATTGATATTCCCCAATAGATTTGACTGGTGTCGCAGCTCCTTGAATTTGAAACCGATATTTTCATTTTGGGGGTATATTACATGAAGAACCTGGTACCTATTCCAAATTTTCAAAAAAATGGCTCCATCTTTTTTAACTAACTTTTATTGTTGGATAATGTGAAAGATGTTTAAAAGAATGGTGCTGGTCAGATGTTCGTTGAAAACTCTAATTTTTCGAAAACAAATTTCGGATTCCTCCTACAAGTAAAATATTAACAATAGAGTTTTCCCCTCTGTTTCTTAAAGTTAAATTTTGAAATAGTCATGTACACTTTTTGGAAAATTTGAGAACTTTTTGTGCAATTTTGTCTGAAAATACGGGCGAGAAAGTACGCGTTGTTTTAGCACCACTAGTTTATTATTATCTATATATTAAAAAATAAGGTATTCTGCCATGGCTTTGTTTAGCGCTTCTACTGAACCGATTGTAGTATTTTTTCCTTTAAATGAAAGAATGTGATCCCTAGATGTGTTATCTGATATTGTTTGTGTTCATTCACCAACATTTACGGTGTAAATTAATTAATTAAATTTTTCTTTAATAATTTAATTTTTCTTTAATAATAAATTTTTCTTTAATAGTCAATTGTTTTCTTCCAAAGGGTGGCTGTTTCAAAATCGATATGAGTCGATAGATGTGAGTCCACGCTGCTTCATGGTGGCGCTGCTTGATGTTTTGTTTTGATTGTTGAGATTTGTTTACAATTCGTCAAGGTTTTGTTTCAGTGTAATAATTGCATTGTGGTGTTGACAGTTTGCATGTACTTTAGAAATATTATCCGTCAGTATAATAGTGTCATATCAATATTCTTTTGTGTCATTTGGTGTCGATATTGCATTGCTACCTGGTCATAGGCCATACGTGTTCAAAATTTTGGGCACTCCACATCACAAAATATCTTCGTTATACCCTGAAGATCCAAACAATGCAACATATTGTGAACATTATTCTGGGCACAGTATTTTATATTTATCTTAGATCACACCGTTAAATGTTGACGGGTTCTCCCTAGTTATTATTATTATTATTATTATTATTATTATTATTATTATTATTATTATTATTATTATTATTATTATTATTATTTTCGACAACATGTGTTTAATATTTTATAGATTTTATAATATATTGTTACCGGTAAGAAGAGTGTGAAAAGCCTGTTTTAATTAGCATACAAAGAACGCGTGCACCCTTGAGGGGAAAACGTGAACCGGTGATCGTACCTGAGGGAGCGTTTGCGAACGTAATAGGGGACGTCACATCACACGAGTGCAGGGCGGGGAACCCTTTTATGTGGGCGTGTTGAACGACGAAGAGGAGCCCCGAGTGCCCTCTCCGCGCCGGAAACCTCGCCCCCGCCCCCCCCCTCGCGGCTGGCAGGAGAGGGCTCGCCCCCTTCACGAGGGCCGACTGTTCCTCCCCTCGCGGGGGTGGCTGCACTCGCGTTGCCTCGCGTTGCGCGCGGCCTTTCTTTGTGTTGCCGCCGAGGGGCGCTTGTCGGAGGATTTGGCTCGCCGCGCTTCTGGGGCAAGGTTTTCACTTACGAGTGAGTTTGTTTCGACTCGGTTGATTGATTGATTCATGTTTCTGGGCGCGTCAACTGCTCTGCTCATTAGTCCCGTTAGTGTAGTTTTCTCTCTCGGGAGATGGCGGTGATCATCCCCCCGCTGGATGGCGAGATCCGGCGCCGACCTACCGTCGGCTAGTGGGGTTTCCCCCTAACCAGGACTCTCCCACCAGCGGGGCACCGCCCTAGCTGGGACAAGCTCTAAGCTCCCGACAGGTTGTCCAGAATGTGTAGTAGTGTAGTGCATGTTAGTGTAAGTGTGTGTGTAAGGGGAGAGGATAAGACAAGGAAGAGGAAGGACAGATCGCGCGCGGTCCGTGGCCCGTTTGGTAGGGTACTGCTCCGGCATTCGCCTGGTGTTGATCGGAGAAACCACGGAAAACTACGATCAGAGCCGGCCGCTAGAATTCTCCTCCAAACAGCGACTGAATTCTACCTAGCTGAAAAGCTTGTGTCGAAAATCCTGCTGCCGTCAGGGCTCGAAACTAGGACTTCCCGGTCAGAAGCGCTGCAGTGACATCAGTTGATGCACTGAGCTACCGCTGCCGGTAGTGTTTCGACTCGGCATAGACCTTCAGAGTCAGCATGTGAATCACTTCGCTCATTTCAGTATAATCGAAATCATATTATTGACGATGAGAAGTATATTATTAACAAGTAACTTGCTGGAGCAAATATATTGCTGAACAGAACTACACAAAATGTTCTTTTTCTGAATGTAGTACTCACAGTACTCAAGAACTAGTAAATTATCTCCTATAACACAACAAGATTAGTGACATTTACATTTACAACACTTTGATAAGGGTACTTCATCAGGGTTCATAAGGGTTACATGAAGCCCCTCGGACATTTTGAAAGTTTTCTTAAAAACAGTTGCAAATTTTTCTTTAAAATTCTTGTAAGAATAGAGTAAAACACATTTATAAAGGTGGCATAGGTCCCACTGTCACGGTTATCTCTGAAGTTTCGAATATTACAAAAGTTTGGATTTTTTCGGCGTCTTCCTACAACCACAAAATTGAAGATAGAGATTTTTCTTTAAATGAAATTTGTTGCGCATAAATAGTTAATGTACTGTTTCATAGTCACGCCATATTTCTCTATTGTTTTATTTTTCCAAAAATTTTAAAATTAATTTTTTTAACTTCTCTCACGTCGGTAATATTTACATTACAGGCAATTTCTTCACATTATTATATTTATGAGTATATGTGGTTTAAACAATATTAAATAACGTTTCTCGAAAGCTCAACACTTTCTGCACCAATGAGCTCAAATTTCTGCATTTTCAGAAACTATCAAACGTCATTTTCTCAAAAATGGCTTCAAATTTTTCCAATAGATAGTGCTAATTTCAATGTTTAATATGAAAATTTAAAGTTACACAAATGTAAATTTTTTGAAATACTTCTCATTCCGTTAATATGGACATTTTAATCGATTTGTATGGATTATTACACTTGTGAGTGGAAGTTCTTTAAATAATTTCAAATGGACGTTTTCGAAAACTCAATAGATTCCTGTGAAAAGGAGCTTCAAATGTTGCATTTACAGTAATGCTTAATCGCCATTTTCTTAAAAACCGCTTCAAATTTTTCAATGAAAATTTCTATTTAGGACGAGTTTTTACTATTCTTTAATATTCGTGAAGTAATATTTCGGTTGTACTAGTAGGAAAGAAAAACGTTACGAAATTGTCAAAAAAATGTAATTTGGGCGACGATAGATGGCAGATGGTCCAAAGCAAGACCTTAAAGCAAGGCCACACCAAGAAAATTAGAAACGTATATTACGAGAAAGTCTGTGCGATTCTGTAGTACCTCTATTTTTTTTTAAATTTTGTCCTAGTTCCTAGATATACCATGACCACCGTTAAGACACTACTCTCTCCATTTTAAGTTCACTTCTTCTAATGTGACGGTGGGTTCCATAGAGACCTAAAGTTCAATTCTTTGAATTAACTGAACTTTCCTTATCAATGTCGAAAGTCTGGGTTATCAACTCCAACGCGAGTGTTTGGACTGCATTGGACATTACAGCAAACTCTCGCCCGAGACCCACCGCTTGATGTTTTGTTTGAATTGTGAGAGAAAAAGTTGTCTTGAGGCTTTTAAGATGCAGAATGTGGCACACACAGCCAAAAACATATTGTGTCAATATAAGAAAATAGTGGTTCGATTCCGATACTGACTATTGGGAATACTAACTAGGAATATTGGTTAATCGCTTTTTTAACGATAATAAGATATGATTTATGTCAAAAATTCATTTATGAAAAGTCATTTATGTAAAAAAGAGAAGCAAAATAAAACTTGCCAAAAGGTTATATTTTTGGTAACTGGTGCTCATATACTAAAAGCCGTTACGTATGTTTGTAAGGGGAACTTCGAATGTCTAGTAAGAATGCATACTTTTTTGTAAAAAAATATCCCTCTCTTTCTTTCATAAACCAAACTCTGATCACTTAATATTTGCATTAGAGAATATTTTTATTTCTTTGCCTTGAAATATAAGTACTCTCAGGCATCGGAAAGAAATGATTATAATAATTATTATTATTTATGGAAAGAAAACGAAAAATTAGCTTAGCATTAGTTCTTTACATCACAGCAACTGGATCAAATCAAGATGTGAAAGATGTAATCCGGTATCATTTAATGGGTAATACTCAGAACTCATTATTTGGGAATATTCCCTTGTTACTTAGATCATATTTTTTTAACTCAGTGTTGTATCTTTAACATAATCATTTTCTCTTAAATAAAAAACGTACGTTATTTTCATTAAACTGCATATACTATCTTTGTCTTTGCAAGAGTTACGAGCCATCAGGTTTAAAATTTGATTTTGATAATGGTTCTTGGTCACTGATTTCGTTGGAGTAATTTAATTATACACTTTCAGTATTGCTCATTTGTTTTTAAATTAATTGTTAACTGTTTAACAGTTAAAACAATACAAATTCCAAAATTTTCAAGCTTAGTTTTGCATCCTTGTAAAGAACATGGCATGTTCATTTTTGTAAGTACTATACACGAACCTCACTCCCCATTTCTTAGATTACGTTTACTACAAACAATAATCATCGCGAATCTGTTATTTCATTCAACCCACTCACATACCACAATATTTTATCGCAAAATACATGTCGCATTAAAAAGGGAGTCGAGCAATATTAAAGATTGTGTACCTCAGCCGACGTTAATCTCAGTAAACAAACCTTTTTTTCTTTCATACGACTGCCCTCATTCCATCCACCACCAAATTGATTTCAGCCCTTAATTAATGGCCACTTGTTATCGAACAGTGTAATGTTATCAAATAAAAGCTTGCGCCGTCCCCGCGACGTATATACTGAGGCCGATACTTCACTGCGGCGTATGTTCGTGTTGCAGCTGCCCGCGCCATGGCCTCTCTCCCTCCGCTGCCCCCCCCCCGCCACCCTCTTCGCCATCGATGCCGCGGGCCCCACCGCCGCCCTCCGCCCCCGCTTCAGCCAACACTACAGCTCCCTCCCCCAGCAGTCTCCACCACTGCCGCGCCCGTTGCCATAACCGCTGACAACCCCGCCACCTTCCCGTCGCCGCCTCCTACCGTTGCACCCTGCTCCCGCCACGCGGCCCCGCGAACGCCGCCACCACCAGTCCCTCTGACCAGGTCCTAGGTTAGAGTGACGACGGATTTTCGACTCTAGTTTGTCGGCTAGGTCGAATTCAGTCGCTGTCTGGAGGAGAATTCTAGTGGCCAGCTGTTCTGATCGGAAGTTTTCCGTGGTTTCTCCGATCAATACCAGGCGAATGCCGGAACAGTACCCTAACAAACGGGCCACAAACCGCGCGCGATTTTTCCTACGTCTTCCTTGTCCTATCCTCACCCCTTACACACTTACACTAGCTTGCAGTACACTACCACACATGCCTGGGGACCGGTCGGGACCTTAAAGCGTGCCCTGGCCTCGCTGGTGGGAGATACCTGGTTGGGGAAAACTCCCGCTAGCAGGTCGGCGCCGGAACTTGCCATAGAAGCGGGGGAAGATCACCGCCACCTCCAGAGCAAAAACATGCACTGCACTTACGGGATTAACGACCGTAGTATTTGCGCCCAGAGTCACACTCAATCAATCCGCCGCTACCATCGAGCTCACCTGACCACCATCCTCTGCCCCTCCACTCACGCCCAGCTTCCGCTACTCCCACCACCACCTCTACTCCCTCCTCATCTTCTCCCGTTTCCGCCAACACTAACTGCCCCCACACCTCTACCCGAGCATCTGCCATTGTCCTCATCCCATAGCTGATCTACTTCCTGCCTCTGCACCATTTTCACCTCGCCACCGTTCTCTCGCCCGCCCTGAAGGTCCCCATGCTTTTGCTTCTATTACCATCCCCCCTTACGGTAATATTTTCAACGCCGCCCGCCAGCGCCTTCATCCTATCGCACATTCACCGCCCCTCTTTCCCTCGTCCCATCATCCACCCCGTCTACCGTCGCCGCCACTCTCACCGCAGCCACAGCCTTGGCCTGCGTCTACACTACCAACTCCGCCGTCGCGTTCGCCACCACCACTGCCTCTCGCCCCGTGGCCACCGCCGCCGCCGAAACGCCGCTATCTGGCCGCCAATTTATGCCACAATCGCGATCGCCGGAGCGCGCGCGGACCGGAAGTAAATAAAGTACGACTGTTCCGGGCCGAGCGCTCCGGCCGTGTCGCGGAGGCTGTTGGGTGGCGTGCACGTGAGTGTGCGGGGAGGGCGGAGCGACCACTGGGAAGCATGATTGTGGGCGTGCCAATTTTTCTTTGTTGATGAGAGTTGGGGGAAATATTGTTGGGGATAATAATCAGGCTATGTTAGTGACATTAACAATAGTCAGACCGGGAGCGGTAGTTCAGTGCATCAACTGATGTCACTGCAGCGCCTCTGACCGGGAGGTCCTAGGTTACACTCCCCACGGCGGCAGAATTTTCGACACTAGCTTTAGGTCTAATTCAGTCGCTGTCTGGAGGAGAATTCTAGTGGCCGGCTGCCCTGATCGGTAGTTTTCCGTGGTTTCTCCGATTAACACCAGACGAATGCCGGAGCAGTACCCAACCAAACGGGCCACGGACCGCGCGCGATCTGTCCTTCTTCTTCCTTGTTCTATCCTCTCCCCTTACACACACACACACACACACACACACACACACACACTTACACTAACATGCACTACACTACTACATATTCCGGGAGACCGGTCGGGAGCTTAGAGCTTGTCCCGGCTGGGGCGGTGCCTTGCTGGTGGATGAGTCCTGGTTAGGGGGAAACCCCACTAGCCGACGGTAGGTCGGCGCCGGATCTCGCCATCCAGCGGGGGAAGATCACCGCCATCTCCCGAGAGAAAAAACATGCACTACACTTACGTGACTAATGACCAAAGCGGTTGACGCGCCCGGAAACACGAAAAAAAATCAATCAAATCAATTAAACAATAGTCAACATTAAAAGTTTGGCTAAAATTTTAAAAATAAAATTAATCATGCTTTTGCCGACTCGGTAATTGGAAAGGTCGAGCGCCATAAAAATTTCTCCTCAGAGGTTTGTGAGTTTGCGTTCATCTGTTTACCTTTTAATGGCATCCTATCTCATACATTTTATTTTCTCAACTTGGAACTGGAGCCTTTCCACACTTTCGGGAAGACCATTTTGGTATCATAATTTCTGGGCTGAGAAACGCTTAATAAAAATATTTTTGCAATTTGCTAAAACTTTCGCAGTAATTGCCCTCTCTGAATGGTTAAAGTCGAAATTCTTGTTAATTTTTTTATGAAATCGGAAAATGCATAAGATAGCTCAGAATAGGAAATATAGCAAAAACGAAAGCTACCTTAGGAAACTCAAAAATGAAATATAGTATTCAAAGAGGATTTCTTTGCCCATCGACACGGCATGGAATCAAACTCCTCTATCTCCATAGACATTTTCCAGTATATTGGAACAAACTCACATTCATCCACTTTCGTATTCAGATTGTTGGAACCGGTAATCTTCGTAGCAAATGGATTACGTATCCCCTCATCCAGCCCTCTTCACATGGACCTGAGAACTTAGTGGGGAGGAAAGGCGTAGCCAGTAGTGAGCGAGGAAGTGTGCCAAAACAATTCTCACACTGTAATTCGTTCACAAAACATTTTGCGTACTGTTTAAGTTATATAAAGGTCCTTTATCCCTATACAGTACTTCATTAACGCCTCAAGTGTGCGCATGTTCGTATGTTCGGATGTGCGGTTCCGTCACTTCCGGCTAGGCCACTTCCCGCGCACCAATCGAGACAAATGAGGTGTCATTCGACGCGTCTCGGCCTCCGGGGGAATGATAATTTGTTTTGGAATCCGGCCAGAAGATTCTCATAAATTTCTATAAACGTGCTTTTACGCGTTTTAGCGCTGCGATCTTAGTGAGTAGATGGAGAATAAAACCAATATCTAAATAGATCTCTATAGGTGGCGTTGATTAAACTACATTTCAATTTTTCGCATTATTCATACCTTCAAGTACCTTTCACGGCCATAATGATTTTGCAATTGTATAAATACCCGTTCATATCCAGTTTGGAGGTTATATACAAGACCCTTGGGAGTTGGGAATTTTTGAACAGAAGTATAACATTAACAGCCACTACGATTCATTGGTAAGTCCAATGCCAGATACTGTAAGCGCATATTTGAACAAAGCTACGCATGAAAGAAATAAAGAATGAAAGTAGTTTTTAAGATATGAAAATATTTTTAAAACAGTTTACAGTGTCGGCGACGCCACATTAAACTAGTATAAACTATATTTGACCGACTGTTCACTCGCATCCATCACTATTGATTTGAAGTTTGAACAAAACCTACACTCACTTTGATACGCTGATATAAATGTAAACTAATTAATATAAAACTTTTCACACACTGTATAAATCTAGTAATAATACATGCATAAATCTTCAAGTGAATTGGATTGATATAATAATATAAATGTATTTACAGGCGTTGTGCATATAATCCAAAGGAATATTTATTTTAGCAAGAATTATGAAGTGTGAACACAAGTCCTCAGATAAGTCAAAAGTTGGCTAGTCATTGGTAATTGGTACGAAATTCTCTATGAAAAAAATAATAAAACCATCTCCACATACACAGTATTGATTCACATTCTACAATTGTACTTTACATTTGTACAATTTTACTTTATACTACCATGATATCTATTGTCAATTCTTTCTCCAACATTATGTCTCAGGTAAATGAACAAAAAATGAAATATATTAATATATGTTCAGTCATTATCAGGATGTCCACTATCCACAATAAAAAAGAATGGAATGTTAGGAGATGTGAAGTAATGGATACAGAAATGGAGCATGTGAATGTATTGTGTGTGAAGGGCATTAAGCCAATTGCCATGGACTCGCTGCGAAGTCCTGAGCGCGCGGGCGTTGCTAATCAAGGGGCCAGCGGCTGAGCCCTGCGGAACGCCCTCTGTTGCCGCGCCACCCTCTCCCCCGCCGCTACCTGCAATCAAGACGTCGCCCCTACTCGCCGCAATTAGAGGTGCGTTAGCGGACGAATTCCAGGATCGGCCACGGGCGGCGAGTGCCGGAAACTGAGCGAGAGGAAAACGGGGAATGCGGGCTGGCCTACTCCCACAAGACGTCCTTCACACTTATTCAGAGGTTCTCCCATCGGAGGGAAACACATCGTTAAGGATGTTTTTCCTTTAAATCTTTTATTTTTGATGAAGTGGAAGCTTATTTAGAAGCGTGCAGATTTTTCACGAGTTAGCTTATAAGTAGAGCACGGAAGCTCAGGCATTTATTTGAACAAAAATAGACATTCAAAAGGCGTTTATTTTTACTAAAATGTGAATACAAAAAGGCATTTATTCTGACTAAAGTAAGCTGCAAAAATGCGTGTAAACAATACAAAATTATATTTAAAATAAATTATTATAAAAGGGCATTTTGCCAAACGTCCAGGCTCTGCTTATAAGTTACTCTTACAAGAATAACTGAATTACGGATGTTCTGTATTTTACAGTTCTATCAACCGTTTTACCAAACAATTACGGCAAAGAACAAATTCCCGGTATCTTATAAAGTTAATTGGAATGTGTATACACTCAATGTCACAAAAAAATTCATCCGGAGGGACAAGGCAGACTCCGATCATGGATGACAGGAAGGGACAGGATGACAGGACCTCACAAATCCAATGATTACACTTTCAAATTTGTATGACCGACATTTATTCCAGTACTCAGCCTCCGAAGCTCCTTGCTATAATGACGGGAGGCTATATTGGCGGAGTGACGCGTCTAGGGTCGCTTAGTGGAGATGTGTAGAGTCCTGTAATAGTCTTATCTCTTGCAGCTTGCATCTGATCGCAGATGACTTGCGAATCAGTTGGTAAGTGCGTAGTTCTGTTCACACCTAATGTGAAACACAATCTATAACCATGTTAATCGGTTTTTTGCTGCTTATTATTTTTACTATTAAAATGTTTTTCAATTTTAAAAATATTTTTTTAAACTCGCATTTTATATACAACCTTTTGGAATTAATATTAAAAGCACATTAGTAACTGTTCGTCATTTTATGTTTTTTATATCAGGTAATAATGTTCAAATTGTTACCTATTAAAATTTACACGATATGTATTAATAAGAATAATTTTCACGCATTTTATTAACAAAATATAATTCCGAAAATATAAGAGTTGTAAATATAAAACGTTGATACAACCGTTAATAAAAGACTCATTTTATTAACCCACACGTGAGGTGAGACATTCCGTCAACCCATCAGCCGACCCGTAATCAAGAAAGAGTAAACAAGCGACCCGTCGTGCGAAAAAAAAAAAGCGCTCGCAGCTCTCGCTAACACTACCCGTCGCACGCATTAACGGCCCTAAATTCCACTTTCGCACACCTCTTTTCATCCGTTAAAGGCCCCAGCCCATCACGCCTTTATTTAAAATACGAACGGGAGCTATCAGTGCGTATCACTAATTCACGGAGGTTGGCGTGCCACGCATATTCCGACCGCTATAATTAACACTGGGCGTGACGCGTGCTCCGCACGTTAATGATACGTGCGTGTCAAAACTTGCAACAATTTTTCGATACGCCGGAATTCGTAGTTATTAGCGTGCGGCGACACTTAATTAAAGGTCAGGACTAATCGTGTGCGGGGCAGCACAGTTGCGAGGGGCACGGTGACCCAGGAATTGTTATTGATTGTGATCCCACCGTGTTAGCGCACAGCTCACAGGGATGGGTTCGTGAGGCAGGGTTTGGAAGAAGTATTAGGTAGGTTTAATGCAACGTATTTATATTGAAGGAAAAGAGTGAACTTTCATAGCCTTGTGAATGTGGGACTAACTAAAGAAATAATATTTTAATAATAAATTATTTAAAATTTGAGTATTGTATTAGATAATTTAAATAGTTTATAAACTGTAATTTCAGCTGTTGGGGAACACAAATACATACATGACAGTCACGTTTTTATGAGTTGAGTATTTGAAGCCATATCATATATTCTTAGAATTTCCCACCAATATTGCCGTAATAAAACTTTTAATAATGTTAATAATGAATAAAAATTTGAATACAATTTAGGTAAAGAGGTGATCCTACCTTTTAATCGATAAAAACGTAAATGTGAGAAAGTTTACAGTAAATACTTCCTGCAAATGCAAAAAAAGTATGTGAAGAAGATAACGAAATATAGGAGAGGAACGGCGCCAAGGTGAATTCTGTTCACATCAAAGTGAGCAGAAATATTTTCAACTGCGTAGATAAAATGATTCTTTGTCTAATTGCGACATTTTTACTTTCAACACACTGTTGTTCTTTAAGCTAAACTAGACGGAAGGTAACGACAGAATTCGATGATAGTTTCATGATCTAGATCACTTAAAATTAATTAAAATATGTATTCTTAGCAACACTAATCACGATTTTAATGAAAAGCTATTTAAATTTTTCTGAAATGAAAAATAGGCCTACGTGAGAAATTTTGAGAAAATTTTTAGTTGGTGTATATCTTGTTCAATGCGTCTGACGTAGTAGATCATGTATATCTAAGATGACCACTGTTGTAAAAACGCGTTCTATTATTTCGATACAAATTAAAGTAATTGATAATAAATACATAATCATTTTTATTAAAGTGATAATATTAATTTTTATTTAAATAATAATTTATTTCTTTGTTTTATATTATTTAAAACACCACTGCAGAATAGAGCACTGCTAGATGTGGAATAAAATATTATATAAATGTTGCTCCAATTTAATTGTTTAATGTACGCAAATTTTAACGTAAAACAATCGTAAAGATAAAATGATCCTTAAGAATATGCATTTTTGTTTTTCCGAAACGGTTTTAAGTTAATCATAATCATTAAAATAATCATTAAAAGGAATATGAGGATCATGCAATTATTTTCTTCAGACATTTCTCAACAAAAACAGAAAAATATTCTTAGCGCCGTCTCTTTAGCTCCAACAAAAATCGACCTTGGCATATTTAACAGCCTCAGTATCCTTATCACTATAGCAGCTGAAATGCATTTCTTTCTTGCTACGCGGACGAGAAAACCGTTCCATTACAAAACATTCCTTGTAGAAGGAATTGCAATTTTTGGTTCTGGAAGTACTCTTCTAGACTCAATGTTAAGCGAAGTGGAATGACGGAAAATCCTACTTCAGGTCGTGAATTCCGTGTATTGGAGTTTTGCGTCGTCAGTCGTCGCCATGAAATCGCGTCAATGTGAAGTGCGTCATTTCAACGAGTCCATAGAACATAGCTCTGGTTACAGGGGTCGGAAAACTTTTGTAAAAGCCAAAATAGTATTTTTCTCTGAATCGAGAGGTTATCGGAAATGTTCATCTGAAACAGTATATTACGTTGACTTTAAAGACTATTAATTCACTTCATACGCTTTCTCTCATAATACATTTTTATTGCAAATAATGTTTCTTTTAACATTATAATAATTAATAATAATAATAATAATAATAATAATAATAATAATAATAATAATTATAATAATAATAATAATAATAATAAAAATCTGCACGAACATCGACTTTCGAAAAAAATAATGGAAAATGCTCACATCTATAAAATTGTCTCCCAGATATTGTTCTACTCAAATGGTTTTTGGCTTTGTAATTCGTGCGCTAATGAAATAGGTCTTTACGAATTCAATATAACAATTGGCAGCTTTCGGTGGATTAGCCATCGTATTGCAATCCCCCATCTAGAAGGCAAAATTCGATTAAGGCGTCGATGTTAGGAGAGTTCACGCAGTGCATTCGAGATCTAAATAATGAATTTGAAAATATCAACTCCGCTGTTTGCTCGAAGCCAGGCTTGTCCCGCTGGTCGCAGTTTGGAGAGCCCTCTCCTCGATTGCTCAGTTCTTGTTGCACGGCGTTAGCAGTGGAAGCGTCTCCTCTGTCGCCGTGCAGAACGAGGTCAGGGTGGGCAGGGCGCGCGAATCGATAGCCGTTGTTGTTAGTGAGCTGAATATGACGAATATTAATGGCGCGGAGGATCACTATCGGTTCGCGCCAGTCGGTTAAGCTTGCGCGGGTGGAGTAGATGACTTTTCTAGTGCGCGCCGAGATGCAATCTGCGTTCTACGTATCTCGGCTGAATCGTCTAGAAACGCCGCTGGTGTTATCAGAAAGAAATGGGCGGTATCGATATGCAAAAGACATTTGTTCGTTTTAAGGATTCGATCAAAAACTTTGCATATTGATGCATGTGTTTATTATTTGTTCATCTAAATTAAGTGCTTGTGACTTTTTGTGTTCACTAGTGGTGCTGAAGAATGGTACATTTTTCATACTAATTACTCTGCTATTCACTGGAGTCTGAGCTGTTTTTAGGTTTCGTTTTGTTCCACCCTGTTCCCTGCAGCTCTCTGTCGGCGTCTTAGAGACCCACCAGGGCCCCTGTCAGAACTTACCGCTCCTCTGGGAACATTCCCACTGAGAAGAACATTCGCGCTCTCCGAACATCGTATAAGCCTTTCTCGGTCCTGTTCCTACATATTTTCCCAAGGAACTCCTCGGTCCCGGTATAAGGATCCCGCTCCCCATTTACACACAGATCTCATCGAGTAAATAGGAAAATACAGAAAAGTATTTATTATAAATTTGGCTATCGTCATTAGTTATCAAGAGACATCCATGATGTATATCATTAATAAAACATGGATAAATCGACCAACGACCGAAATAACATTATACAATGACACTGTTTGACCCGATTTGCCATCCACGGGTCGGACGAATCCGGTTAGAGGATGCTCGGGCAAAGGGTGTGGGCAAAAGTTTGTTCTTATCGAATGAACGACAAGTTTCCGCCTACAGATTCTTATTCCGTAGTGCATCAATACACCTCTCGTGATATCACACTCATCCTTTTCCCTGATAATAGATTCAGTCGCCAAGTTTGGTCGATAATCTTCTGTATTTAATCCTGCATAGTCCTCCACAAAACCAATCCACATAACCATTCCTTACATGCCATTTTTTCACTGTAGAGAAAGTGTATTTTATACCATTACATTCAACAAATTCATAAGCAGTGTTTCTTCAATTGTTGAGAATCCAATGTGATTTCATTGACAGTTTAAAAATATTCAAAAGGAACTGGTTGTATAGTTTTTGACCGCCTATTGTTTTCTAAGGTACCTTTACTTTCGTTTATATTTTCCCTTTTGCAATATAAAACATAAATGAAATGAAACATTTTAAGTACTTCAAAATCGATATTTATTGTCGAATAATCATAATGCGACCCAGGTCCAACAACCATGATTAGCATTTTATGTGGTGAAAAAGAATGTCCCTATTTGGGATATTCAGTGTTTTTCAAATAGTAGTTATCGCACAATTTTGAATGAAATATGAGAAATTTTAAAAGTAAAATTTTCTATAAAACTACTCCAAATTTCTCTTTAAAAATTTTGTCGAACATGCACCAATTAACATGACATAAATGCAGTTAAGGTGTGTTCGTTTGATTATTTAAAAAATACATAAATATTTTTTTTATAACTCTCAAGTCTTTATAAATTTAAATATATATTACGACGTTCTTTATATATTATTGCGTTTGTGAATTCAAAGGCTTCAAATTATTTCCTACCAAGGTTCAGGAAAACTCAAACGTTTTCTTTGAAAAAAAATTCAATGAAAATTTACATACTGGACTATGTTTTACTTTTTTGTAATAAACTTAAAGTCATATTTCAATTGCATCATTAGGGTACCAAAGTGCAATAATTTTAAAAAATGAACTTGATTTGAGAAAAGACTATTTGCCCTGTATTATTATTATATTATTTATTATATATTATTATATATTACATATCAGTAAAGTAGACCATTGGGTTGACATATATGTTCTCTAAAGTATACGTTGTACAACATTTTGCATATTGTTAATAATTGTAAGAGAATTATTCATTAAAGAGGACGATGATATATTTTCATTCTAAAGAAAAACTTGTTTGGATTGTTACGACAGAAAGGAATAGTGACAATATAATGACAATACTCGATTCGTATCAGGCCACGTACGCATAAAAAGGTCTGTTTTTGTTACTTTATTTCAGTAAAACCTGTCTAAGATGTAACCTCTCTAAGACAAAAACCTGCTATTCCGGACAAAATACGAGTATCTCAGATCAGAACGATTTTATACGAGAAAATGTCTCCTATAATCCTTAAATCTAACGCGGAAACGGATTGGATGATTGGATGTATGTAACGGAGAATGTAAAGAGATTATTACCTGGCTAAGAAGAACTTTTGTTTAATTTCTGGCACAACCTGTGTAATGGCATATTGCAAAGGGACATGTCCTGAGACAGAGTGAACGACGAGTTTTGCCTCTTACACCTGGAGTCGGCGAATCTTTGTCGAAATTGGCGACTGTTTTGACTCTTTCATGTTTTGATATGATTTTCAAACTGTTTCGACTTTATCACACTTTGGTATGGTGTGCAAGATCGCAACAAGCGCCACTTCGTCGCTCTCTTAACGTTGGTCGCATGCACCTTGGTCAATTCTCAAGTGTCATCACGTTTTCTTAAGGCGACAATGTCGACAATGGAATTCCAGGAAGGCTGTCTTGTCATCCTAACGTATCAGTCGTGGTGTTGACGAGGTGAAGATTAAGGGAGAAAGACCACCATCATGGTGTAGACCACACAATTCAGTGAACGTTCGCAGTTCAGTGTAGGAAAGCTGTATGGTAGTGTGTCGAAATATCTTTAAAGCTTACGTTCATAACCCTTTAACTGCAGAAGGAAATGCGGAATAAAAGCTAGTTCTATATTTTCTTTGTGTTTCGCCGTTGATTTTTTATTTCCTGCAATACTTTATTAATAAATTTTGCTTTATTTTCTTTATTTTATTAAACTAACAAACTTATATCAGACACACTGTTCATATGTTATATGGTGAATTTTTGGCCACTCTCTATAAGACGGAAACCTGCCAAAATGAAAATATTTTGAAGAACCGTCATGTTCCGTTTTAGATAGGTTTTATTGTAGTGTTAACAAATTATTGTTACAAATACGGTCCCGTGACAGGGATTGCGGAAGGTGAAGGCTGTGGTTGTCTTATTTTGTGTCCATGGCGTGGGGTGGGACATTCCTAATTCCTCTTGTATTACACTCTAATAATTTCGTAATCCCTTGCCTGACAGACAACTGTGTGTATAATTGAGCAATTGGATCCCGATGACCGGAACTACGGTACACGGACCGATATACGGTCAAGAGAGACCGTAGTTAATACTTAAAATTACACGGCAGGGGTAGGTCTTCGGTTGGCAAGTCAAACTGCACCCGCACGAGCAACTTGCCTCACAAATAATTTTGCCAAGAGTCAGAACTATGTTTGAATGCCGTATTCTTTGCCTGTTTTCTTTTTTTGTTGATTTATTAAATTATTGTTTTTGTGTGTAGCAATAATGTGAAATAAACGGTCAAGTCGCCATGTCGTCTAGAACCTCCTCTTAGATTTATTACATCACTCTTACGGAGCTCTTTTAAGAGACAGGGAATTTTTGTTTCTAATTTGAACATGGGAAGTTAATGCCAATATTGCACTTAAATAAACGTGATTACGAAATCAATATCCTTCGATTCAAAATATTTAATTTCATTGAAATTGACATGTTCGAATGTTAGTGATATATTTCATTTATAAAATTATAAATGAAAATTAATATCATGAAATTGGAGGCAATAATTGACAAATGATTTCTTCAAAGACTGTCATAGGCCAGGAATCCAGTAATGTACCGCCACCCCGGAGACGTTTGTACAAATCTTACTTTTAAATATCCCGCCAGTTGCTGTGAACATCGTACCCGTGAAATCTAGTATGCTATTCACTTTGCCCGAGACCTTGACATGCCTAATCTGTGCGATTATCAGGAAGCGCGAAGGTGCTCTTCACTGAGAATGTCACCTTAGCGGCCGTAGATACCACGAGAGGCCTTGGTAGGTCCTTGAGACACCGAGAGATTGAAGGTACGCAGAGGGTAGGGAAACACGAAAATTAACATCCAAACCCGTTTACATTAATATTAATTCATGTTTTTTTACTATAGTTTTTGGTGTTGTACCCTTTTGAATTAAACTTACAACACGAAAGTTTCAAATATATGTAAAATTATTTTATGTCAGACTCCTTTACACTGATTACTAGGGGGCCGATTTTGATGAACTAAAACATCGCCAAAAATGATCAATAAATGCCCTAAAAATGTTTTAAAATGCCCTTAAAACACGTAAAAAATGACGTAAAAAATGTGATCAAAACCAATTTGGATGAACATCTCAAGCTGTTGAATTTGATACTGATATTATAGAGAGTTTTTCCATTTGTTCAAGTGAACTCAGCTCGCAAACTTTTGGCGAGGACTGTTCTTTACCAGGTAATTTCTGTTTTTAGTTATCCCGAACCGACAATGGCGGTGATTGATAGGTGTCACAGGCACCTTAGATTATATAATCACAACGGTTGACATTACACTTTATGAGCGACGAAATCGAAAAACTATCAGGAATTCGGTGGAGAACATTTGTTGCATCTCGTAAATATTATTTCAAGGAAGTTCCATTGAAATGATATTAAAAGCGATGAAATCAAGGAAAAGTGCATTAAAATGACAGAAAAGAATAAAAAATGACGTATTAGTCGCAAGCGACGAAAAATGCGAAAAATGACGTATAAAAATGTGTCTTTTCTCTTTGTCATAACATAAAATTAATTTCTTCGCTAAACGGAATTGTTCTACAGTGAAAGGAAATAAAATATATTTCATTAAAATCCGCCCCCCTACTGAACACCAATATCAATCAAGATCTATTTATTTTTCGCGCAGTTAAGTGTTATGTTCAGTTGCACGAGCTGCTCTTGCTGTCGTCTGCCTGTAAGAGAGGCTACGTATAGTATCTTTATTCTTCAAAATAAAAACGGGCTTACATTCACTCTACATTGTTCTCTTTGTCGAATAGCTGAAAACAAGGGGAAGGAACATTTCTGTCCCTCTAAACTCTGTGAACTATGGAGCCGAATCGCGGAGATCGGGAACTGAGAAAGCTAAAAGTAGAATATGGGTATATAGACTACTGGAATATGCCCGTCTTTTTATGAGCTGAAGATGCGAAACATCGCTTTGCATGTGTCGATACAGAAAATCCATTTATTTCTTTTTCACTTTTCTTGAGTTCTTTGGGGCGTGCGGGCTGAAAAGAACTTCGACTCCTCTTTTCCTTCTTCAACCATTGGAAGAAGTTTTATAATATATGACTTCATTGAACTCGTAAATAACGGAGTGCAGGACGCGCCGGAGCCTGGATATCCATTTCATGGGAAATTTGCTGCAAATCTCCAAATGGAAATTTGTGGCCTGTAACTTGTCGTCGGTACGACTCGATAATGGAGGCCCAGATTCTTAGATGTGCGATTTATGGACGGTGTCTGGCGACACATATAATTCTTCACGAAGAATATGAAGGGCTTATCAGCACCCTGCTGCTCTATGTGAACCGTACGCCGGAGTTAGTCTCATTCTACAGCTTTGGAGGAATCCCGTCTTCTGAGGATATACAGCCTACTTTGACTAGTGACAGAGCATTGTGCTCGGGGTTCAAAATAAATGGAAGTGTGAAGTGGAATTGAGAAGAAATGACACAAAATATAGAGTGAAATAATATTAAAAGATAAAATTGAATAATTTAAAATAACAAGACGTTTTGATATCTTATATTAGAATGTTGCTACACCAATGGGTATCCGATTGCTATTTTCAATGCTGATTTTTTTCCTAGGTGTTGGATATAGAATTCATTATGTTGTATTATAGCGCAAAATAAAGGTATCCTCTAATTTGTATTAGTTATAACTTTGATCTCATTGTTTGTATGTTAATGTAAATGAATATCAGTAAGAAGTGCGTATGTATAGTAGCTAGCCTTTGTCTTCAGTGCACTGCGGATTCCGCGGGCACGAGAATGCTCGCTTCTCACAAGATGCGGTGCCGACCGCTATGTAGAACTTCCTCAAAACCTCCTCAATCAATGAGGAGGATAGTGCAGTAAGTGTAGAAGACATGAGATATCGAATTGTCCCGAAACCTTCATGCAATTGCAAACAGCAAAGAAAATATATTTGCTTGCCTAAAGTCTCCACCCAATTGAGAGCATTCCATCAATATTCGACTCCAACTTTAGCTACATGGTAAATACTACCCTAAAGGAGACGAAGAATCTATCCAAGCTGAAGTTGTTCTTTTGATGCGAGAATAAACTGGTATTTTATTGAAACATTGAAAACTATTCATTTTTGAATAAGTATTTACAATGACTATGGCTAGTCGAAGCGTACAATAACAGTTGTTTATTGTGCAATATTGAAACATTCTCTGAAACACTCTACAAGAGAAAAGGAAATGGATTTTGATACGAAAATTCACTCTAAACTACTACAAACCTAGGAAAAAATAGTGTTCAGTAGACCCTACATTTTACTTTCTACCTACGGAGTAGAGAGAAGGTTATGTAATGCTGCGCGAAGAAACGGCGAATTTTCGGGAGAAAAAAACTTATTATAGGGCCCTGGTAACGAGAAAGTGGATAAATCTAGATGCTAAATTTTGGGGAAAAGAATCTAACACGTGGTGTAGCCAGAATGCATGTTTTGTGGGTTCTTGATATCGAAAAATTGAAAGGGGGCAAAACGTCTGTGTGACCGTCTCCGTCCGTCTGTGCACAATGCTAGCCGGTGCCGATTTTCTCCAAAATTGACATTCCATAATCGATCTGGCTGATATCGTGGCACCTTGAATTTTAAACATATTTTAATTTTTGGAGGATACTTTACATAAACACCATGGAACATTTTCCAAATTTTCATAAAAATGTCTCCATCGTTATTTATTATTTTTTTGTTGGATAGTGTGAAGGACTTTTAAGATAATGGTGCAGGTCTCATGTTCGTTGAAAATTCTATTTTGTCGAAAATTGCAAAAGTTAAAATTTTTGTGGGAGTCTTCCTACACCTAAGATATTAAAGATAAATGTGAAATCTTAATGAAATCAGTTCCTTAAAGATAGATTTTGAAATAAGACCAAGTACAATATATCGAAAATTTGAGTTCTTTTTGGATAATTTTGTGTGAAAATACGGGGGAGAAAGTTGGCCCTGTTTTAACACCACTAGTTAGAATATACCTTATCCCGCATGAGCAAAGTTTCTCGTTGATTTTAGAGTGTTCTTGTGATCTCAGTAATGCAATATTGTGACAAAACGTGTTTCAAGTATGTAGGCACTGTAAACATGTATTAAACATTTGTGTGAATTTCATTTAGCACCCGATGGAGTTTTTGCAAAATATTGCAAAAATAACTTTGGCTTGAAATTGCAGCAACAGTAACGCATTAGCAGCAGAAGCAGCAGCATGTTTAAAGATACTTTATAGTACAGAATGGAAAAGGTTTTCTCATTGCTTATCAAAGTGCTAATAATCTAAAGGGTTAATGAAAATCCTTGAAGTCAATTTGTGTTCTTACTCTCCCAATGTTTTTTCTCTTTTATTTTTCCTAAATAAAGGCTTTGGGTCTTACATATTACTGACTGGTTAATGATTGAATTATTATAAACTTGAATTATTATTATTGTTATGATTTTATGCTTATTATTATTATTATTATTACTATTATTATTATTACTATTATTATTATTATTATTATTATTATTATTATTGTAATTTCTGTTGAAAAAATCGACTAAGGTGGCTGAGAGCATCAACTGATATGACTGCAGTGCCCCTCACCTGGAGGTCGTAGAGTTAAAATCCTGACGGTGGTAGAAGAATTTGGACAGTAGCTAGAAATATTATCTGTTCATATACATCTACCAGGTTAAAACAAGTACTACCTACTTTTGAAGATGTTTATATTACTTAGTCGTATACGTTCGTATGTACGGAGTAATAATATACGATGTATAGTTATGTAATGGTGCGCGAAATAACGGCGGATATTTTTCAGAAAAAAATTCATTTCCGGACCCTGATAACGAAAATATGGATAACTTCAGTTGCTAAATTAAGAAAAAAATTCTCTAACACGTAGCCAGAATCCCTATTTTGTGAGTCCTTGATACCGAAAAGTCAATTCAAGCCAAAAAACGTCCGTCCGTCTGTCCATCCGTCCGCCTGTGAACTGTCCCTAATAGCGCCTTAACCATACGTAGGATTTTTTTCTATTGAAGAAACCTCTGTCCATCTGGCTGCAGTTAACGTTTTGAAATTTTGAAAAACATTCTTTAAGATTTGGGGGTACTTTACATGAAGCCCCCGGACATTTTCACAATTTTCTCAAAAATGGCTTCAATTCTTTCTTTAACATTTTGGTAGGGGTAGTGCCAAATGTACTCTATACGATGATATAAACGCAATATTCCTCTATTCTTTTGTTTTTTCAAAAGTTACAAAAAATATAATATTTTTGACTTTTCTCACAGTATTTACATTAGAGACAATTTCTTCAATTATTATATTTATGAGTAAATGTGCTCTAAATAATGTCATGTAAAGTTCCTCGAAAAATGAACTTTTGAAATGAAAAAGACCTGAAAATTCCAAATTTTCAGAGAAGCTCACACGTAATTTTTTTTTTTTTAAACGGATCCAAAATATTCTTCAAACTTTTCGTACGGATAGTGTGAATTGCATTGTTTAATACGATTTAACGTTCATTTTGATGTATTCTTTTGTTTTTTCAAAATATACACAAATGGAATTGTTTTGAAATATCTCTTACGCCGTTAATATGCAGATTTCCAGCGATTTGTATACATTATTGCATTTATGAGTGAAAGTGCTTAAAATGATTAAATGAAGTATTTTGTGAACGCAATAGATTCCTGTGACAATATCTTTAAATTTCGACTTTACAGTAACGGTTAAACGCAATTTTTTTAAAAATGTTCCAAAGTTTTCGATAAAAAGGGCCATTTAGGACGAGGTTTTACTCTTCTTTCGTATTCTTAAAGCAATATTTCGGTTCCACTATTAGGAAACGGAAAATTTCACAAACTTTGAAAAAAGGTACTTGGGCGGCAATAGGTTGCAGCTGGCAAGAGGATGGGGCAAGACCGTAAAGTCAGTTCACACCAAGGAAATTAGAAAACTTTACTACAAGGAAGTCGGTGCCATTTTGCAGCACCATTAGTTTTACATATGCTTTGGAGAAATAATGTACATAAATTTCGTGGACACACAGGTTCTACGGTACTCTTGGTCTGGTTTAGAAATAGAGTTCGCCTTGTGTTATTACTAATTGTACTTCCCATTACACAATACATTTTGAAATTCCATGAAATATTGCGTTATCACTTGATTGGAAGTCACGGAATTGTTACCGCTTTGTGTAGGAACATTTCTCTGAATTTGTGAACGCTACATATGGTGCACCGAAAGGAGAATGGAAAACAGATGATAGTTGAACGACATTTCTCATTTAAATTGTTTACGCGCGCCTAATCAACGGAAAACACAATGAGAAATTAATAACGATTACGAAATGAAATACTGTGGAAATGAATGAAAATCACTCTTTGACCTGTTTCAAGGATCACGTTTTCTTTCTCATAATCTTTAAGGGTTGTGTGTGTGTTTCTGTCCGCAAATTGCTGATTAAAATTGTTTAATGTGTTGTGTGAAAGAGAGAAAATGGCATGTACAGGTAAGAAATTCAAGCACATTAATCCCATGTATTTAATATCATCTTTATGATCTGGATGCCCCACCACTTGCTTAATTTCGTATCATTCATTTTTGTGAACATTGCAATGTAATTATGAGCGATCCACAAAGAGGATATCTTGATAAACGATATACTACAGAGAACTGAATGATGGATGACGTTCTGGTGAAATGTTTTTATAGTAGACGTTGAAATATTGATAGAGAAAACATATTAATCTATTTTTATTATTACCTATTTTTACCACTTTTAACTACAGAGAATTGAATAAGCGATTATTTTATAGTGAAGTGATTGCTCGATAGTAATCATTGAAATATTGATAGAGAAAATCTATTACTCTCTTATCAGTATTTGTATGCAATAACGACCATGTTTAACAATTAACGCCAAAAATCTATATGAAATTGAATGAAGAGTCATCAGGAGTAGTGTTTGAGCTCTGAATATAAAATGGGTGTTGCTGGGATGGCAGGTGCTTGAATGAAGTGGGCGCAACTGCAGGATGCCACGGCGTCGTCTGTGGGGCTGAGAAAGAATGCCGCGCCGGCAGCAACTCCATTACCTGTCTACAGACGAGCTGCTTATTTACACTTGCGAGATGTTCTTCTGCCCCGTCTCTCCCTTGCTTTTGTCCTCATTCTTGTGCGGAGTTTCTCTGGCGCCTGAAGAGAGTTAGAAATGAAAAATGTTTGTGTGTGACAGAGAGAGAGAGAGAGAGGGGGGGAGGAGGCAAGAAAAAGTCGATAGAGTTACCTCTATTATGAATTTGTTTGTGGAATATGAATAGAAATGTGTATGTGAAAGTTCACAATAATACCATCCAGACAGAGATCTAAGAAAAAAAATTGATTGATGACTTTTCGGAAGATTCATTTAAAATTATCTTTGAATGAAGAAACTAAATAAAGAGTAACGAAATTATATTACGTACTATTTCGATATAGTGGTACTCGTCCTAGAGGAGGTAGTCAAGGATAATCGTAGGAATTAGCCGTCGTAGGAAAAAGTAATATGTTTTCACTATGTTTTATTTGATAAATACTGTCAAGTAGCTCACTACCAACGTTCTGATATGCAGAATTTGTAAAAGAATCTGCTAACGCGCTCATTTTGTCTAAGGAAAGTTACCGCAGCTGAATAATTTCGGTGGCTGATTTATTGATTGGTTGTTAGTGATTCCGGGTGCGTTAACTGTTAATGTCATTAGTCCCGTAAGTGTAATGCATGTATTTTCCTCGGGAAGTAGCGATGATCTTCCCCCGCTGGATAGCGAGATCCGGCCCCCATCCACCGTCGGCTAGTGATATTATCCACAACCAGGTATCTCTTACCAACAGAGCTTCGCCCCAACCGGGACAAACTCTTAAGCTCCCGACTCTCGACCGGTCTCCTGGTATGAGTGGTAGTGTTGTGCACGTTACTGTAAGTGTGTGTTAAGGAAGGGGTAAGAATAGGTCAAGGAAGTGGAAGGAAAGATTGCGCGCGGTCCGTGGCCCGTTTGTTGGACTACTCATTCGGCATTCACATGTTGTTGATCGGAGTAACAACGAAAAACTACCTATCAGAGCAGCCGGTCGATATAATTCTCCTCCAGTCAGCGACTGAATTCGACCCATCTGAAGAGCTGGTGTCGAAAATCCTACCACCGTCGTGACTCGAACCTAGGGCCTCCCGGTCAGAGGCACTCCAGGGACAGCAGTGGATGCTCTGAGCCACCTCTCCCGGTGGATTTTGGTGGGCGTGGCGCGCGCATTAATAGGAACGTGAGGGCGGGCGTTCGCCCCACCCGAACGGTCGCCACCGCTCAACCGGCTGCAGAAAGCCCTCCAGTATCCATTGCTATGTTGCAGGGAGCCGGTGGGTCGCGGGCGGTTATTTTCCCTCAGAAGACGGACCTCCAGATGCACAGCAAGTCTTTACATCTGCTTTTGAAACGAATACACTCAAGATTAATTGAAAAAAATATTAAGAAAAATCTGGAATTGCTTTGCTTTTACGTGTGCGCTTCCCTTCACTTAATAGACGCTTTGTCCTTCCCAAAAGAAACTAAATTCAACGGTTTCCTGGGACGGAAGCGACATTGCAGCGTATCTTTTGGGGTGGCATCCATTGCACATGCACAGGAAGCTAATACGCCATTGTAATAGGGAGTACGGGTAGTGTTTATTCACTGTTTTACCAAAAGTGTAAATTTTTTTCAGTTTGTTTTAAACAGATAAACTTGCTATTCTGTACAAGAACAATTAAATACCGTCGATGAAGGGTAAATTAGTTAGTCTACACTAAAAGAAAATTAGAAGTGCTACCGAATAGCACACACTTTCTCATAGTAAAGTTTTCTAATTTTCTTGGTGTGGACTGGTACTGTACATTCTTGCCCTCCTTGCCAGCTTCCATCTATTGCGGCCCAGAGAACATGTTTTTGAAATTTTCGCAAGTTTTGGGTTTCCAAATCGGTGTACATAAATTATGTTTTAAGACTATTTAAGAAGGCTATAACATCGTCCTAAATAACAATTTTAGTTGAAAAAATTTGAGCCGTTTTTTAAGAAAATGGCGATTAAGCATTACTGTAAATGCGAAATTTGAAGCTCTTTTTCATAGGAATCTATTGAGTTTTCGAAAAACATCGTTAAAAGTCATTTAAAGTACTTCTAAAAACAATTTCAATAATGTATACAAATCGATGGAAATGTGAATATTAATGGCGTGAGAGATATTTCAAAAAAATTACATTTCTGTAATTTTTGAAAAACCAAAGGCATACACCAAAATTAACTTTACGTCATATTAAACAGTGCAATTAGCACTATCCATTGGAAAAAATTGAAGAAAAAATTTGTAGCCATTGTGGAGAAAATGGCATTTGAGCGTTTCTAAAAATGTGGTATTTGGAGCTCACGTTTACAGAAAACTGTTGAGTTTTCGGGAAAATTTATTTGACATTATTTAAATCGCATGTACTCATAAATCTAATAATGTGAAGAAATTGCCTCTAATGTAAATCTTACCGACGTGAAAGATAAGTCCAAAAAATTAAGTTTTTGTGATTTTTGAAAAAAAAAAACACAATAGAACTATGAGACGTTTATGTTATGTTATCTGATAGTGTGCATTTGGTAATACACCTACCAAAAATTTAAAGAAAAAATTTGGAGCCTTTTTTCATAGTCTTGTTTTTGTAATTTTTTTAAAATTTGCAAATATTTCAGGCTCTATTGCACAAAAACTACTAAAATTTTCAAAAATATGTACATGACTTTAATGGAAGAAATATTTATTGACAACAAATTTCATTTGAAGGAAAATCCTTGTCTTCAAGTTTATGGTTGTAGGAAGATGTATGGTTGTAGGAAAATTCAAACACTGGCAATTTTCGAAACTTCAGAGTTAACCGTGAAAATCGGACCTATGCCACCTTTGTAAGTGTATTTTACTCTGTTATATCAAGACATTTAGAGAAAAAAATTGGAGTGGTTTTCGAGAAAAATTTGAAAATTAAGTACCCCGAAATTTTAAAGAACGTTTTTCAAAATCTCAATGCTTTAACTACAGTCAGATGGGCAAGGAAGGGGTTTCTTCAATTTGGAAAAGATCGTACGTGTAGTTTAGGCGCTAGTAGTGTTCACAGACGGACGGACGGTCGGACGGACGTTTACTTTCAACTGTTTTTTCGGCATTGAGGACCCATAAAACAGGGATTCTGGCTACCACACGTGTTAGGGGATACTTTTTCTTGATTTAGAAACTGGTTTAATCACTTTTTCGTTGTCAGGGCCCGGCAATTAATTTTTTGGGCCGAAAATTCGGCGGGTTTAGACACTAGAGTGGTAGCGTGGATAAACGAACTACTTCGTGACAGGACACAAAAGGTCCGAATCGGAAATTACTTATCAACTTCGCGAAACGTCACGTCAGGAATTCCACAAGGGAGTGTCATCGGCCCACTCATGTTTCTTGCCTTCGTTAATGATTTACCGACAAGTTTAGTATCTAATGTACGACTCTTTGCAGATGACTGCGTAATTTATAGAATTGTTAACTCGGAGGAGGACGAGAATATTTTGCAGCGAGACTTGGACAAATTACATATCTGGGCGGATACAAACGGCATGGAAATAAATAGTTCAAAGAGCAAATCCATCACGTTTGGTAGGGGTCGAAGTTACAATGAAACCGCATATAAATTGTATAATAATGTTATACCTCGAGTCACGTCTTGCAAATATTTAGGAGTTCAGCTAGACAGTAAATTGACATGGGAAAATCAAGTAAATTTCGTTGTAGGGAAAGCATGGAGATCTTTGCATTTTATTATGCGGATTCTCAAAAAGAGTTCAGTGAGTGCCAAAGAACTGGCATATATGTCATTAGTGCGACCCATATTAGAATATGGCGCGATATGTTGGGACCCATACAGACTTTTGCAGCAAAGAAATCTAGAAAAGGTTCAGCGTAGAGCTTCAAAATTTGCTTTCAGGGGTACCAGGAATAAAGTATGGGAGTCACTCGAAACAAGGAGAATGAAATCGCGTCTCTATGCTATGTATAAAGCGTACACAGGCTTTCGACCGTGGAAAGAAATTCAAAGTCGTTTAGGGAAACCTACATATTTCGGCAGAGCGGATCACATGCACAAAATTCAGACAAGAATTCAGAAAACGGACGTTGGGAAATATTCATTCACGAATCGAAGTATTAGAGACTGGAACGACTTGCTTGTGACAATCTTTGATCCTTTCCCTCATGATGTCAGCAAATTTAAAAATAAATTAAATTCCTAGATGTTTATATGTGTCTTATTACCTCCTATGTAAAGTATGTTATATTATAACTATTATTATTATAACATTATTATTATTATTACTATTATTATTATTATTATTATTATTATTATTATTATTATTATTATTATGTGCAGTGGCGTGTAGTGCAGTGATGTGAAGTGAAGTGATGTGAAGTGAAGTGAAGTGAAGTGAAGTGAAGTGAAGTGGAGTGCTATGGAAGCTCGCACGGTGAAATGTTTATGTTAATTTGTAAAGTGTGTAAAATTTGTAAAATTTTGTATAGTTGTTAAGTTTTGTAATGTTTAGTTAGTGTATTCTGCCACCAAGTTCTGGAACTTATTTGCAGAATTAGTAATAAATCTAAAATCTAAAAAATCCGACGTTTTTTCGCGCAGCATTACATAACTCCGTATACGAGAAAGTAAAAATATTTTAATCTGAGGAAACTCACAAGAAGGAAACTGTGTGGTAATGTATGCTTTTTATGTCATTATTATTATTTAATAACGTTGAGTATTAATTTATTCTTTCATTCTTCCATGGTACTTAGATTTACAATGCCAGATTCTTCATTTGCTGCATGAGTTTTTTTCCCCTATACATCCCCACGTATAGTTTAGGTGCTAGTGTTGTTGCCTACGACAAACAAACAAACAAGACGGACGTTTTGAAGAAAAAACAATAACAACAGATTGATATTTGGCTATCCGTGATGAGCCGCCTCACAGTCGGTCGAGCTGGGACGCGGCTCATTCCGGTCAGCCAAGTATCAATTGACTCCGGCCGCGGAAGCCTACGATTCCAAGTTCATAAAGACTTTATTTTGGGAAAATGCAAACAATAAAGCAACCTTGGATATTATTCCTGTAATCAGTAATTATCTGCTTACTTTTCCATGTATCGAATGGAGTATTTGGAGGTAATAAAAATGCTGCTAACCACAATATGAATCATTTTGTGAAGCATTCTATATTATAAATATCGCTAAACATCTGCTGCTATCACTACCAACGTTAGAACACCTAGAAGCGTCATTTCAACTACTAACGTTCTTATAACTACCTTGTTTGTGTAGATAGGAGTTTGTAATTTCGTGAACTGTCATCGTTTTCATCAATTTGCAGTAAGTTAAAAAATGAATCACCCACAAAATATATTTTGTAGAATATTGTCCAGTTGACTTGAAACTCCTAAGAGGTGTCAAAACTCCATTTTGACACCTTGACTACTTGCCCCAACCTGTAGCTTCTGTTTTTCAACGCCAAAATATGTCTTCTAGTATTTATACCTTCTGATGAAATATGTCTTCTATTTTCGATCGGTTTCTCGACTTCTTATACAATACATGCAAGTTGATGAATCATGAGTTTTTCGTGAGAGTACAGGAAATTATCACTAACTTTCGAAAAGCAAATTATTATTACATGGAATAGCATTGTGTTCACGCGAAGGTTAAATTACAAAATATTTATTTAAGTCATTCAGATAAACAGTTCGACTTTAGCAGAAAACATTTGTGTACAAAAAGGCACTTTAGATTCCCATTTGTAAGATTGTAGACATATATAGTTTTTAGAGCCACTGTCTCGTTTTATTATATTCAAAATTAATTACAGAGTATGGAGAAGAAGCAAACGGCAGCTTTCATCTGAAAAATATATTTTGCTTTAGTATGTGGAGAAATAAAGACAATAAGCGGACATTTCCCCTCAAAGTTGATGTGTTCAGAGTTGTTGGTATAGAAACATGAAAACTTGGACGAAAACAGCATTAAACTTTTTTTCTGCTGGTGCAGTATCAATTAGAGTTCAGTGTCACTAAAAATATGTATTCCAATATTTTCCTTGTAATGAAAATATTGGGCAGGTTTTGTGAAATACAACTTGAGGAAACGTCTGGAAAATGCAGCAATGGGCCATACTGAAGGATACGATGTAAATATTGCACAAACAATTGGATGGTATTGTACAATATGCGCTACAAATATGTTTCAGACTTTTGTACAAATCTCCAATATTTTGAATATACCAACTGGAGTATTTTATACTGTATGCATGGTGAAATCGGTAATATCCAAAGTATATACAATGAAAATTCGAACAAGAACCAAGAAGTGCCATTTGAACCACAGGATTAATTTTCTTTTAGAATATAGTCATGCTACACACAAGTTTCTATGGGCATGAAACAAAAATAAGTAAAAAATGTAAAATAAAGAGTGAGACAGTAGTATACGGGAAGTGCAACACAAATGAAATATAACTTTGTGTTATAAGTGAATTTGGTATTATTTAGAATTAAATGCTAATCAAATTGTTGTATTGTTCTATTGTGAATTCTAGCGGCCTACCGCTCTGTCGTACGGCTGTCCTCTAGTTTCCATTATTTCTCAGATTCATTCTAGATAAATACCCGAACAATATCTTAACAAACAACCATGACGGCGCGCGATCATTTCTTCCTCGTTCTTGATCCCTGTTCTCCACTTATACAAATACAAGCATTACATTACCACACATCAGGAGACAAGACAGGAGGTTAGAGATTGGCCCGGATAGGGTGGTACCTCATTGGTGGAAATATGTGGAGGGAGGAAATACTTCAGCGAGGAAGTAAAACTTACGGCAAAATACGGCGAGAAAGCCAAACTTCGGTTCCGCGACATCGTGGATTCGACATTCCCGGATGAGCAAAAATTAAAACTGTTACTTTTCACAATCAGATCCCAGTTCGTATAGCTGGTTGACGAAATGAAAGCCCGCAAGTTCAGAATGCCAAATAGATGGCGTAAGGGGTTGCGGTCAGCTTACCAGACCTCTCCCGAGCCCGTGGATATCATAGCCACAGTCATAGTCTGTCGAGAATGTAGAGCCAGAGTACACACATACGTTGAGAAACTAATTTATTTTTAATTTTGCTCAAGTTTTGAGAAAAGGATTGGAAAATTGTCGCAGCCGAACTGTTTCACACTGTTCATAGCTCAGTTCGACAATGAAAACTTCCCAAGGTATTTTTTCGCATTCTTGTCTGACTTTTGTAATACCGTCTGTCGAAGTATAGAGGTTTTCCTAGACATCGATGAATTTCATTGCAAGCTGGACGGACTTTGTTCGCTTTATATATAGCACTGAGTTGCGTCTTATTCCGCCTTTTCTCGTGTAACTCCCATACTCCTCTATTCTTAGTACCCCTGAAAGTAAATTTTGACGTTGCACGCTGCAACGTTTCTACATTTCCTTGCTACGAATTTATGTATGGCTCCCAACATATTGCCCCGAATTCTGACACGAGTCGAACTAGTCACATGTATACAATTTTTTTAACACTCTCGGTATTCCTTTTCAGTATCCGCATATCAAAAAGCTAAAGGTCTCAAGTTTTTTATCACAACATTTTCTTCATTTCTTAGCTAAACTAACTGTCTTGTTACAAATCATGAGTCGAGGTACAACATTGTTATTAAATTTGTTCGGAGTTTCGCTATCACTTCAGCTCCACTAAATGTGCTTGTTTTGCTATTTGAACCGTTTTATTCATACCCTTTGTTTCCTCTCAGGAGTATAATCTGTCTCTCGCTGCAAAAATATCTTCGTCCTCTGGTAACCCGATACAATCATCAACAAAGAGTCGAACTTTCGAGGCATAATTTGTGCCGAATCATCCACGAAGGCATGAGAGGTCTTTGGCACTTCTTGATGTAATTCCTTACATAGCGCTTCCTGAGATTGATAAATATCGTACAATTCATACTTACTGTTCCCTGTCAAGAAGTAGTTTGTTTATTCACGAAACCAATACCAATCTTGTGTCCACATCTAAATCTATGTCTTTGCTTATTTCATTTCTGCTTGGGTAATTATCCTTCAAATAACATTGGACACAACCCTGAGTTATCGCTGCTCACTTGACTGAGCATATAAACATCTTCGAAAGGCAGAAAGGAAAAGCGTTCAACTTAGTTGTCGACCGTGATATTAGAAAAGCAGAGCGCATAGCAAATTCTTTCTAGCGCATTTATAATGACTTGTTGCATTACATTGATTTCAATGCGCGAAAGAAAAAGAAAAAAAGTGGAATTTTTAGAGAAAAAGCACAAGATATATCACTAGACGTTGACATTACCCCCGACTCCGGCTGACTTCGGCCGTCTCCCGTCGACTCACCTGGACACCTTCCGGCTCGCCCGGACTCCCACTGTCTCCTACCGATATCCACCGACTTTCACCGAAACGCTATTCGCACTCCTCCAACTAATTGCTCTTACTCGCACCTACTCTCTCATCACTCATTCCCATCGTACTCGTTCATTCTCATCCGGACGCGGCCCAATGCCTCTCGGCTCATTCCACCCTACTCCGACCTCCACTACATCGTGCATTGTCGAGTTCTACGCCCCTGCTCCCTTCCTATTCATCCCTTTCCTCTCCTCTCCCCGTTTCGTCATTCCGCTCCATACCTTCCCCCTCATTACCCCTTTCCCAATTTCGTCACATCCTGTTCCACGTCGACCGAGCCTATTCCATCCCAGCGTAGCTTGTCTCACCACAGCCCACCAGGTCCTCCCAGTTCCCTCCATCCCCTTCGCCTCACTCCCTCCAAAGCCGAGGGCGGCGCTGGGGGCTTGGCCCGCAGTCCACCTGCGTGTCCACAGGCAATAAAGCGATTCAATTATGGCGCCGTATTGACTCATGCCCTGCGGCACCGCACCGCACCGCCCTGGCCCGCCCCTCACCCCAACCACCCCACCCTGACTCCGTCCGACACACTGCGCCGGGCCACACCACACCACTCCACATCACAGTGCGAACTTTGCCTCATCTACGCAGACAATTTCCGGTGGTGGTGGTGTCAAAATGGTCCTTGAGGGAATAGTCTGTGTTTTCCTTAGTAGAATAAGGCTGTCGGCTCTCAAACCCTTCCCATGTTAAATTGATGTCAGGAAGCTGTCAAAATTTGCTTAGATCGACACTTGTTTTTAATCTTCAAACATAGCTCTCTACGGTTATCTTGGGAAAAACGTATTACAAATTTCTAGGGGATGTAGGGAATAAAAATTATCCCTTTTCCCCCTATGAAAATGTGGTGGGAAACTTTATTTAAAGAAAATGCATGTGTCAGTGTTCCCTGAAGGGCAGGCTACCCGTCATGTGTCGGCGTTTGGCAAATCACGCTCTGACGCAAAGAGCTTTCGTGTGCCAAACACCAATGCATGATGGGTTGCCTAGGAATCAGGGGCAACTGACACTTGAAACATCATTATATTCCGCACCAAATGTTCATTGGCGAAAAGTTGTAATCTTGGATCCCTCTCCATATTCTCGAATTCTCTAAATCACCCGGTATATCCTGAAAGTTTGCAATTTAATTGCTCTTGACTTGAAAAATTGTGACTGCAAAAGTACATGATATTGAAAATCATATACTAGAGATTCTAAAGATGATCAGTGATCCATCCCAGACCCGAACAAATTGACACGCACTACTCTAATTATGTTTATTTCCGTCTTTCTCGCGAGGGCACCTCAGAGCGTATTCCATTCTTTACACAAACATTTTTAATCTTAGTCATTGCTTTTTGATTGATTGGTTGATATTTTCGTGTTTCCGGGCACGTCAACTGCTTTGGTCATTAGTCCCGTGAGTGTAGTGCATGGTTTTTTCGGGAGATGGCGGTGATCTTCCCGCGCTGGATGGCGAGATTCGGCGCCGACCTACAGTCGGCTAGTGGGGTTTCCCCCTAACTAGGACTCTCCCATCAACGGGACACCGCCCCAGCCGGGACAAGCTCTAAGCTCCCGACCGGTCTCCCGGAATATGTGGTAGTGTAGTGCATGTTAGTGTAAGTGTGTGTGTAAGGGAAGAAGATAGAACAAGGAAGAGGAAGGAAAGATCACACGCGGTCCGTGGCCCGTTTGTTAGGGTACTGCTCCGGCATTCGCCTGGTGTTGATCGGAGAAACCACGGAAAACTACCGATCAGAGCAGCCGGCCGCTAGAATTCTCCTCCAGACAGCGACTGAATTCGATCTAGCTTAAGAGCTAGTGTTGAAAATCCTGCCGCCGTGGGGAGTGGGAACCTAGGACCTCCCAGTCAGAGGCGCTACAGTGACATCAGTTGATGCACTGAGCTACCGCTCCCGGTTAGTCATTGGTTCTGGGTTATATAACAGAGCTGGAAACGCGCATTTCTCGTCGCGACTTGCAGACTCAGAATGAAAAGTCACAGCGCTGACCTCGCACGGGTGCGGCCTGCGCTTGCAATTTTCAAAAATCGTCTGTCCCGCGAACGGCCGCGCCGAACTCCAGGAACCAAATCTCAGCCACAGCCACCAGATCGAATGTTCTGGGACCTTTGCAACGTGTTATTTGCGGAACCTAAACTTTTATTGACTTAGTGAAAATTGAAAACCTATTCTAGTACGGTTTGGCATTAACACTGCATTGCATGTCATTTGAAAGACTATAGGAACATTTTAATTAGATTCTGAGCGATCTCTCGGATATACAGACGTGGTCTGCGTACCAAGTAAAGTTTCGATGTCTTCGTGGATACAGAAGTTCTGTATTAGACAGTTTTGGAATTATCACTACGGTGGTTGTCATTTTAAAGTGTATCTTTATAGAGCGCTAATCGCGAAGTTCATGAATTGTAATTAATCTTGTAATTTAAAGTAGTAAACAGTCCCTGAGGCTTGAAATGAAAATTTATGCTATATGCAAACGGCAGTGCTCGTTGAACAAAATTGTCTCGTGTGTGGACAGAACTTCGTACGTGCTTCAGTGCATTAATGGTGCCTTCTCTGTGTGAGTATACTCTACCAGTGAACCAATCTACAGGTGTGATCAGTGTGAGTTATCAATTTTGTGCTAAGGTTGTGTATCGAATTGAATGTTATTGTCTCTTCTTGCACTGTCACCTATATTCATATTTCTCTTATTCCAGTGGGTCAGGTGATTTTATCACCATTTATTCATAATCTTTTCATAATCATGTTTCGATTTTATTTGAATGACAGTATATTTAATCTAGGGGAGCCAAGTTAATTTTTCACCCCGCGTGAAACGGGAGATAGTAGCCTGCAATGATATCTATATAGGCTATAATAATAATAATAATAATAATAATAATAATAATAATAATAATAATAATAATAATAATAATAATAATAAAATAATAATAGTAATAATAATAATAGTAAAAGAGCCAGCCATCTCTCTGGATCGCTAACGGCTGAGTTAGTTCAGTTCCAACATTACCGTTGTCTAGGCAGTGTATCTTACAGTGAGGCCCTGTTTCGAGTTCCGAAGGTTGTTATTTCATTATTCGAAATTTTTCATCATCCGAATCAGTTGTCAAATTCCTTATCTCTCTGTTCAACGCACTGCAAAGCAAAGTTGCTTGATCTAGGTGGACATTTATCTATTGTCGGCTTTGAATAGCGTCTGTATGGACAGCAAATAGTATCCTCATAAGAGTCTCCATCTGTTCTATATACAGTCCAGGATGTGGAAAATGTTCAGAATAGCTTACGTCGGAAAATAAGTTAATTGGTTTCATATTATTTATTTAAATTAAATTATTTAACTCCTGAAAGAGGGAAACTACTTCAGTTTCGCAAGATAATCCGGTTCTAAACCTATGTTGTCCATAAAAATCCATTTTTTTCCTATTTGCGTCGAATAGATTCGGATAGTGTTACATTGATACGCACACTTCGGAAGCAAGAGATATCGACCAATAATCAGACACTATTGTCACTTTTGAATGTCGGTATGACGATAGCTGATTTCAAGTCTGTCGACACGCTCACGTTATTAATAGAAATTCGTAACAACCTTAGTCATTAATTGTTTTTTTTTAAGAAAAGACCATGCTACTTAGATATGTTTTTTCAGTGATATTTCTTTGTAATGTTCCTGTTTTATATCGTGATAGAAACATTAACCTTCAATTTTTTATACACTTAAGTTTTTTTTATTTTTAGATCCAGAATTGGGAAATTAAATTAAATATCTAACTCAAAGGTGTTAATTATAGCGACCGTAAGAGAAAAGTTCCCGATGGGTTAAATAACACTATAAATAATATTACAAGAAAAAATAATACTTAGCTCTATATAGAGAGGATTGCAGAAGTCACGAGAATTGCATTTGTTTTGTATTCAACCAATAGTTCTGTTTTTTCTTCTCGATCGAATTGTCGGTAATTTAGTGTTCCCTATTTCAGATATGCATTTTATTACACCGCTTTTCTCTTCTTAATGTTCTGGAAAAGTCTCTTCCATTGAAAATGAAAAGAGAGTCATGAATACAAGTATACTTCCTGCTATGGTACGGGGTGCAGACATGGTCGCTGAATAAAAAAGAGAAAAACATACTAAGCATATGGCAAAGAAGTATGGGAAGAAATATATTAGGAATAACACTATATATATTAGGAATAAACAAATTAAAAAATAACATCGTAAGGGAAAAAACTCAAATATTAGAAGGGACTGCAGGAGCAAGTCAGCTGAAATGGAGATGGGCCGGACATTTAGCAAGACTCAACGACGATAGGTGGAGTTACAGAACTACAGTAGGGGACCAAAGTAGAGGCACAAGAAAAGTCGGAAGACAATACTCATTGGGAAGACGAAGTAAAACGTGAAGTAGGAAGTTTGTGGACAAGAACAGCAAGAAATAGAAGAACAAGGAAATTCGTCAGTAATAAGTGAAAGTGTAAATTAAAGGCGAATTGAAAGAAAAGTGAAGAGGAAAGTATTTGGACAAGAACAGCTAAATTGTTTAAGTTTAAATGATAAATCAAACTGTTTAAGTTAAAGTATAACATGTGAACAAGAACCGTCAGACTGGTATTTTAAAATTTCTATAAAAATTCTAAACATTTTATTTTTCTCAGCTGCCAAAAACCAGAAGCACATTTTACAAATTAACTGTCCCAGTCCTAACTACAGCTTCATACAAGGGCGTCTGATTTGTGTATGTGTATAATTGATCTGGCTCCCTACACCTTTCAAAAAACTATTTTCATGAAGTCATTAAAATCAAATACGTGAAATACTAAACCGATATTTTTTCTTATTTGAAAACGTAGTTCTTGAAAGAAATCTCGTGCCAATTAGAGCGCTACCACATGAAGATTGAAAACCGCCTGGAATACTGGCGAGACTTCGCCCCTTCCATGGAGAGATATCTTCACTGTCCGGGTGCACCGGAGTCTTGTTCGCTGGGCCCATACGCCCATATTAATAAAATAAGTGCGTGTGGCGTGTCGCGCGCCCGTTGGGCGACCGCCCTCCGCCCCCATGACCCGTCTCCCCGCGTGGGCGTCCCCTTCGCACCTCGGCCAATAAACCGATGGACGCGGGGGGCGTGGTATACGGGCACTGGCCACGCCAGGGGCGCCGGACAAGCGTTGTCGGCTCCCTTTGACTTACGCGCAACGGGGAGGCGGCTTTTGTTGCCAGTGAAGCCGTATGATTCGGAAAGGGCGGTGCAGCCAGGGGATTAAGTTCGGAAATTAATGAATGAAAATTGCTTTCTTTGGGATGTAGCGTTTCCCGACGGTCAGTCGGCGACATAACAAAGGTCTCTAGGGTCACAGCAGTAGGGTCTTTTATGGTCGTCATAAAAGGTCTACGCTCAGGAAACCATTGTGGGAGCTGCAGCGCAAAGTAAAGCCCGAACGTACATTGAGGCTGTCACTACCCTCACGAGCTCCTAAAATTTATAAGCTTCTCCGCACACACAGGTCTATTAATAATACTACGCTTGAATGCGTTGTGACGACGTATAAGTAATATAAAATACATGTATATAATATATTTATTATGGATTAATCGTATACGTTTTCTGTTAGTCAAATTAAATATTAATATCAAGAAATCTTTTAACTCATACTAGGAATATTGTTCCTACTCGTCAGTTTTTTTTCTTGCATACTGGTGCAGTATAGAGAAAATATTATAATGCCGCCGAAAAAACAGATGTTTCAATAGGAAAACACTTATTGCCGGGCCCTGGTAGCAGAAACGTGATTGAGACGAAAATGAACAGGTAGGCCCCACTAGAGAACAATATATGAACATAGGAAAATAGAAGGATTGAACTGTACCAAAGAGCGTCTTTCAAATCCCTGGTTTTGTGTTCCGCGTTCAAATTCGCATTTATTGGTGAGACATAGCGGGTTGGGTCGAGAAAAAAACAGGTATGCCTAATTTATTTGTCAGTTGAGGAGGATATGCACTATTTTATACAGATGGGAGTATCTCCACCGAAGGAAAATTCAAATAATCGCGGTATCTTTTCAATAAAAATTTTGAAGACTCTTGTATCGTTTCATTTTTCTGCCACCACATTGTTTCTTTTCAATGACCGCTCGCAATAAAATTAATATTTTAATATTTATCTTGAAAACTCGATGTTCTCGTGTGTATATTTTCTGCAATGTTTCATCCATGGCGACGGCGATGGTGTAACGGTTAGCGTATCGGGCTGTTATACCCAAGCTCGCGGGTTCAAACCCGATCGAAGCCGTGGACTTTCAAGGGCAAAAAAATCCTTTCTTCGGAGGGGAAGTAAAGCCGGCTGTCCCATGTTTGTAGATTTACTGCATGTAAAAGATCCTCAAGCCTAAATGAAGCTTCTGAGCTAAATTAAAATTGCCTGATTCGTCGCCCAACCTTCTTTCTCCCCTAGTAGGTGAAAGGAGCGTAACGAAATTTGCGTGGTCAGACGGAAGAGCAGGCCTCATGCCCCGAGTCTCGCCACGTAAAATAAGGCATTCATTCATACCTGTCTTTTCTGTAATGTGCTTTGCTTCAATTAACTTGTCATCATAAACCCAACAAGCAATGCTAAATGCTAAGAATGTCCGACCGCGCTACACTCTGCCCAGCCTAATCTCTGAAATGTGGCCGAGTGCCTTCGTCTGGCGAGGTGACATATCGTCTGAAGACGCGCTCAACTTGGGGTTCGACGACTTGGATCGGAGCGCAGGACGAAGTGGGGTATGAAACTTCCGAGGTCTTTCATGGTGCTCTGAGACCGAGGTCTGTTACGACTGTGAACCCTAAAACAAATGGCCGACGAATGCCCTGGAAGCTATTTCAGCAAAGTGATTGTCTTGGGAGATCACTGAATCATCGGGTTCTAAACCTTCCAGCAAATTGAACGATATAATTATATTTATTTTTTTCATATTATTTCGAAAACTGAGGTTTATGACTGGTATTTAATATAGTGCAAAGATAAATTGCTCTGATAATATCTTATAAGATATTTATATTTAAAGTAAAAACCGACGTTATAGATATTTATAATTTAATCCAAACCATATACTAATATATTTGGAAAAAATATAATTCAAAGATAAATAATACTAATTTTAAGTCTCCACAAAACAATGGACAGTCTTCAAAACCTTCTACAATGGGATGGTTCTAAAAAGCCGAATTAGGAAATTAATTAAATATATAAAATAACATATAATACAAAACTTACAAGTAAAAACTGCCTTTCATAAAACGTTCAAAAGTGGCATACTACCACCACACTTTTGTTTTTATCTTTTCTTCTGGTCTGAGGGCGGTCTATATCTATGGGCTCACTGGAGCCGTCGTCCTGATTTTTTTACCCACCTATGTGATTAATTAAAAATTAATAACAAACTAGTCCGTTTTTGGGTGCTCCAATATTGGCTATTGCAATGATTTTTTGCTTGTTCAATACGCTTAATTGCGTTTCTCACAGGGTGGTCGTGCTGCTCGTTTTGGGCTCTCGGAAAAGAGCCCAGGGCTATCATGACAACTAAAGTCAAGATTATTTGCCTCCAAACCTCCTTAAGGCCCCTCCACAATATCCCGCAAACAGGAACGGCAACGCGAACGGGAACGGGAAGGAAGTTGAAAGATAAACATTTCAAGCGGACGTTCACAACACGACGGGAACATGAAGCTTGATGGGAACGGGATCAGGAATGATGGTCAATATTTATCTTGGCCCGTTGCCGTTCCCAGCCCAAGATTCAAGATGTAGATGTACTAGATTGTAGATGCACTTGCTAGAAGTGTCATTAGTTACGGCAACGATTTCTTGAAGTTGTCTTTTGGGCCACACCGGTAGCGGTAGCTCAGTGCATCCACTGATGTCACTGCAGCGTCTCTGACCGGGAGGTCCTAGGTTCCCACTCCCCACGGCGGCAGGATTTTCGACACTAGCTTTTCGGCTAGGTCCAATTCAGTCGCTGTCTGGAGGAGAATTCTAGCGGCCGGCTGCTCTGATCGGTAGTTTTCGTGGTTTCTCCGATCAACACCAGGCGAATGCCGGAGCAGTACCTTACCAAACGGGTCCGTCCTTTCTCTTCCTTGTCCTATCCTCTCCCCTTACACACACACACTTACACTAACATGCGCTACACTACCACATATTCCGGGAGACCGGTCGGGAGCTTAGAGCTTGTCCCGACTGGGGCGGTGCCCCGCTGGTGGGAGAGTCCTGGTTAGGGGGAAACCCCACTAGCCGACGGTAGGTCGGCGCCGGATCTCGCCATCCAGTGGGGGGAAGGTCACCGCCATCTCCCGAGAACAAAACATACACTACACTCACGGGACTAATGACCGAAGCAGTTGACGCGCCCGGAAACATGAAAAAATCAATCAATCAATCTTTTGGGCCACCACAGTTTCATATCACCATTCCTCTTCCCGTTGGCGTTTATTGTGAAGCACACATATTTCGCGTTCCCGTATTGTTCGCGTTCGCGTTCGCGATCCGTTCCGTTCCGTTCGCGAACTGTTGGCGTTCCCGCATTGTGGTCCGGTCTTTAGTCTCAGCTCGTTGCACGGCGGTGCCTCTGCACCCTCGAGCTCTACTTCATAGCGACGCCGCTTGGTGCAGCACTATCGGGCTCTCGAGTCGCCCAACTTCGTCGCGCTGACTTGAACAGTTTCGGATTCGATTTTATTAAACGTGAGTTTTGCATCTGATGCAGATGAAAAGTGTGGTCTTTAGGGGGTAGTTACAGTTATTTGGGTTCAAAAAAATCAATTTTTTTGAAAACACAAAGCTCTAAGGCCAAAGGCCTATGGTGCATAAATAACTATTTTATGTGCCGTCTATCATTTCTATAACGGAGGGAAGGAAAGTTCGTTTTCCCTTCTGAGAAGTTCGCTAAAAACATTCCTTCCGTACTGCTGGAGCTTCAGCATTACGTGGAAATACCATCAGTATTTAGGCGATTGCAGAAGAAAGGATCTTTTTAGTTACAGAACTTGCATCCTGTGGATGAAAAAATTCCATTGCAGAAAATTCGCCGTCCACGAGGTGATCATGTCTTGTACCTCAAAATCCTAAAGCTATCAACAAGTGATGCATGATGTATGGGCGTTAGTCTTATTGCTGTTTGAGGAGTGTGATTCTGTTTCTTCTAAAAACTTCAGGAACAGTGCCTTCAACATTCTGCAACTGGTTACGAAATTAGCATCACCCAAAAGTTATGAAAAATATTTTTTTGATAAATTGTGTGTTCTGGAGTCATTGTTTCTTAAACTCAGTATTCAATAGTTAAGCATCACAAAATTATCACATGTGTTATTACACATGCGCCACTTTAACAGCAAGAGAGCAAAATAACAAAGTCAACGAAGTACAGTACACACGTTTGATGCATCCTAATATCATAACAGGAGTTTAACGAGTCGTCTAGGTCGTCAATGGCAGGGAGTACTGGTCGGTCAAAGTTTGATATTTTGATGATCGTTAAAAAACGACCTTGGTGAAACGTAAATACATGTCGTTGAAGGAGCGTTTTGTGAGCATGTGAAAAATCATTGAAGAATATTTCTGTTTATTGTTGTCACTTTTACTAAGTCATGGTTACAATTAACAAGTAGAGAAACGCCTTAAACCAGGCATGTGAAGGTCGCGGGCAAGGTAACAAGCTTACCTGAGCTTGCGGGCATTGTTTCCCGAGAAATTAGTGAGAGTTAAAAGAAATTGTACGGAAAAAGGAGTAGGGGTACGTCCTGGTAGATGGCAGTCTTTACGAGAAGTCAGTTGACAGTTATTGCCCAAAATTTAGCTTCATTAATTCCCATTTCCTCTTTAAGGCGAAGAAATATACATTAAGATAAAATAATACATCAGTCAGATTTCAAATTCCCAATTGAGAATAAAATTTAAAAAAATAAATCAACAGTATCGTTATTTTTAATCCTGTTTGCTTAAGAGTGATATAAAAGCATGAACTTTCTACGTTCAAGTTAGAAGGTTTAACTGTCAAATAGTCTTGTCTGTTAAAAGGGCTGTTCATCTGTAAGCGATAATTGTTGTCTTAGACTTGATAATTTATTGCGCATTATTGCTAAATACAATAAATAACTGAATGATTTGGTAACACAACACAAAACGAAAATAAGGAAAGAATTCGCCATTTAAATATATTTTTGTCACAGCAAAGATATTTATATAAGGGAGAATTAAGTAAGAAAATAAACATGAAATGGTAATAAGTAGTGAAGGGTATAAACATAATTCTCGATTATTTGATAGGACAAATCTGGCCAACATATTTTCGTAAAAAGCTACTATTCAGCTCCTCGCGCCGCACTTACTACCTCCTTACTCCTACTTGATAAGCCCATCAATATGTTATCACGTACCAAGAGGTAACCAAAACATTATCTTTCTTACGTTAGCTGCTTTCCTTGAAGAGAGTCACGATGACTCACAGTGAGGATCGCCAAGACGAGCAAGAGATTTGCTTGTCTTCTTAAAATAATCCGACCACCAGAGTTAGAAGACTGTGATGTCCTCAGTTTCTATTAGTATTATCATGAAGCATTTAGACCTTTCCTAGCTGATAAAACTAGTTTTGTGCGAGGATCAGAAACTAGTTCTGAACTTCTTTCTCTTTTCCAGCCATTAGAACTTTTAGTTCTCAATAGATCACATACTTTAAGACCAACAAGTTTCATTTTATACTGCTCCAGAGCTTCAAGAATATTAAAGAAAAATGTAACTTTAAAAAAGTAAGCTCTTTATTCGAAAAAGTGGTCTTATTTCCATTTTTAAATCATCTATTCAATTCTTGATATTACGCCAGTGTCCTCTTCGGAAACCAAAAGCTCGCTTATAACAGTGAAACGAATTAAAATGTCTCGGGAATACAACAAATGCACTTTTGTGCACTTTTGCAATGCTGTCAATAAAGAGATGATGTGGACGAGAAACTAATACCCTTAATGCATAGTGGGGAAATTTGTGCATTCAAAAAATTGGCGAATAGCTTTCCAATTCAAGTAAACAGTATTAATTTTTTGTCTTTTCTGTGGTGATAGATTGAGGTCGTAATGAACATCATATTCTGAATTTTGCGGATTTTGCAGTGGTCACAGTTAAAATGCAATAACCAAGAAATTAAAGCTTTATTTCAAAGTTGGTATTATTATTATTATTATTATTATTATTATTATTATTATTATAACAATATTAATTTTTCTCACAAAGTCGCTGGTCAGGACACTACCGTCCCCTTAACCACACAAAACCATTGGCCAAAAGACCTGTATCAGACGTTGCTTAAATTGAAGGTCTATGGTCTTTCGGGATACACCCGGTGTGTTGGCTCGCCTGTGCGCGCCGTGATCATTTGTGCGTGGGCCAAACAGATGCCGGCAATGGGTGATGCTGACCTCAGCCTAATTTCCGAGAAACACGGTCTCGCGTATATTATATATGGAAACATTTATACTACTTCATACAGTAATTATTATTAAACAGTAATTCACATACTTTAAAAAGAATTTATTGTGCACATCAATAAAACTGGAAATATGGAGGAAGGGGAAGTAGCCAGTGCGACATCAAAATTACGACTATTGTTTCAGGAAAACCTTGAAATTCAACTCACAGCCACTGCTATGCATTTTTCTTATTTTTACATGGTTGAACGCCTCAAGAAAAAATCTACCAGTCGCTAATGTGGTTCGAAATATCTTTTGAAATCATTTTATATATTTCTAGGTATGAATGTAATAAAATACTTTACTATAAATTGGAATCCGTGACTTACGTACAAATATTATTGGCCGAGTTATTAGTGCAAAAGAGGAAACGTCTTAAAATTTATTATTTAATAATTCATTGTTATAAACACAACAAAATCTATTTGCTGCTACCACACTACAAACTGCTCCCCACTGGGCTCAAGGTTTATTCTTTTATATTCTTACTTATCATCCTTTACGGTATAACCGCATTTCAATTAAGTTACTTCGGTGCCGTCACCATCTCGGCTATCGACACTGCCCCGTCAACGCCCCATTATCTGTGTCACCGCCCCACACCTCTATCATTGAACTACGGACACCGCCCTTCTACCACCGTCACCGTCGCACTACCTTCGTCACCACCCCAGCATGTACGTCTCCGCCTCCTCACTTCTGTCACTGTCCCACCGCCACCGCGTTGCTTACTGCCCCACCCCATCATTTCTGACACTGTCTCACCGCCTCTGATATTGTCCCATCGCCTCTGTCACTGTCCCACCGCCTCTGACACTGTCCCATCGCCTCTGACACTATCCTACCTATCGCTTATTATCGCCTTTATCACTGTCTCGCCACCTCTGTCACTGTCCACCGCCACTGCTTCACTGCTTCCCTTATCGCCCCACCGCCACACTCCTATCACCTCTGACCCTGTCCGACCGCTTCTGATACTGCCCCACCGCCTCTGATACTGTCCCATCGCTTCTGACACTGTCGCGCCCCCCTCTGTCACTGCTCCACCGTTATCACCCCACCGCATCACCGTCCCACCACCTCTATCACTGTCTCACCACTATCGCTTCCCTTACCGTCCCATCGTCACAACCCCACCACCTCTGACACTGTCCCACCGCCTCTGTCACTGTCCTACCGCCTCTGTCACTGTCCTACCGCCTCTGTCACTGTCCCACCGCCTCTGTCCCACCGCCTCTGTCACTGTCCCACCGCCACCACTTCCCTTATCGTCCCATCGTCACAACCCCACCACCTCTGACACTGTCGTACCGCCTCTGTCACTGTCCCACCGCCACCGCGGGGCGCCGAGTGGTAAAGCGGGCGTCGCACCGCATCTCGGCGCCTGGCGCCGCCGCGCGGTCCGGCGCGACGCGACGCGGTCGCTGGGCGGCGCGGCGCGCCCGGCTGCACGCCATCAACGCGGTGCAATCTGCCAAATGGAGGCGCCGCGCCCCCGGCCCCGCACCCGCCCGCGGCCGCCCGAGCCGCCCGGCCCTCTGTCGCCCGCGCGCTAACTGCGTTATGGCGGACGCCCACCCGCCACTTCGGCGCGCCCCGCCCCCCATCGGATCAGCTCCTGCTCGGTGCACGCGAGTACAGGACGCCCCTTCCTCGGACCAGGAGTGGTAGTGCAACTGATGTCACTGCAGCGCCTCTGACCGGGAGGTCCTAGGTTCGAGTCCTGATTTTCGACTCTAGCTTTTCAGCTAGGTCAAATTCAGTCGCTGTCTGGAGGAGAATTCTAGCGGCCGGCTGCTGTGATCGGTAGTTTTCCGTGGTTTCTCCGATCAACACCAGGCGAATGCCGGAGGCCCCTAATAAACGGGCCACGGACCGCGCGCGATCTTTCCTTCCTCTTTCTTGTCCTATCCTCTCCCCTTACTCTTACAGTAACATGCACTACACTACCACATATTACGGGAGACCGTTCGGGAGTTTAGATCTTGTCCCAGGTTGGGGCGGTGCCCCTCTGGTGGGAGAGTCCTGGTTAGGGGAAACCCCACTAGCCGACGGTAGGTCGGCGCCGGATTCCGCCATCCAGCGGGGAAGATTACCGCCATCTCGCGAGAAAAAACATTCACTACACTAACGGGACTAATGACCAAAGCAGTTGACGCGCCCGGAAACACGAAAAAATCAATCAATCAATCAAACCCTTCCTCGGCCGTAGTGGGAGAGAGGATAAGACCAGGTACGCGACTTAACGATCGCCAGCTCGTAGCGTCGGTACCGACTTCATACAAAATTGTAGCTTGACTCCCTCTAATTAAATTAAACGCAGTGGGCTCACCAGCTAAGCTTGTAATAATGAACGTGCAATGACTTGTTGGCGCACTGGCTGGAGACACTGGTGGTTACCACCAGTGATTGTAGCAGTGTCAGTCGGCAGGTCGCCTGTAGGCACCGAAAGAAGAAACGACGTAAAACGGTAATACAATTATACAAATAGTTCTAATCGTATTTCATGGAAGACAAATTCGTGTTTGATATTTTTTACCAATTTTTTTCTCAAAATGAATAGAGTTCGTATAAAAGTAAGAAAAATTAAGAGAACCGTACTAGATGCTAATAAGCTGACTTGGTAAGCGGTATCCGAACCCGTGTTTCGTGCTTGCTTTCCATTACAACCGTTTTGCTCTCAAACATTTAAACGTCGGTCAATCCATGTTCAGTTTCCAGTGCACATAGCGTACGTGGCAACGGTCATTTCTACCACAAGTATAAGTGTTATACTTTTCATCTTTCCTTCCCTCTCTGTAGGCGTCGTTTGAAAATAACCATGAACACGCAAGTAGAATGTTCCACAGAAAGGAGGAATCGATTTGAGAATGCCAACGCCTTAGAATGGAGAAATGAATATTTGTGTTGCTCCATGTGTCTTAAGGAACTTTTTCTGGATAATTAGTGAGCGTTTCGTATAAAACTACTGGCTTGCATCAGTAGAAAATGCTGTTGAATAAAACTCACAGAATGGTTTTCAAAAAAAGAAGCCCACTCAGCTCAAGAACAAATGAAAATACACTATATACCACACAATATGAATCAGTTGGTGAGGTGCGAACATTTTTCAGCATAGGCTGGGCTGTTATTTAAATGTTAGTGAGGTGGGATTTTATGATTAGTCTGATAACTTGGTATTGTTTAAATATTAGTATTGAGTTGTATTTGTGGCTTTTATTAATGTAGTTGGAATTTTGAATTAAAGTAGACCGCGTGTTTCGAGGCGATGCATATGAGGATAGCTCCATATATGGCAGAATTTTTCGATAAGTAGATAAATGTAGTCCGCGTGTGTGTTTCATACGAAGCACAGATAGGGAAAGTCGCGACCTCGTATTGATTTTATGGGGAATATTAAATCCTATTAAATATCAAATCCTTGAAGACTTTCCGGAACATTTTACATCTATTTTAATGATAGGCAAGAACTAGAGAATAGGATAGAGACCAAGGACATTCCATTGGCAACATTCTGCTGATTCGATCGAAATTTTATCTACCGCTTTCGCGCTAGAGATAAAGTTATGTTATGCTGCCCGCAAAAACGGGGAATTTCCGAAAAAAAAAGCTCTTATTACAGGGTCCTAGAAGCGAAAAAGTGGATAAATCCTGATGCTAAATTTAAAAAAATCCTCTAACGTGTGGTGTAGCCAGAATACATGTTTTGTGGTTCCTTGATACCGAAAATTCGAATGAGGCCAAACACCCGTCCTTCTGTGAACAACACTAATGGCTAAACCGTTCAGCCGATTTTCTCCAAAATTGATAATCCACAATCGCTCTGGTTGATGTGGCCCCTTCAATTTGAAACCGATATTTTTGGGGGGGGGGTACTTTACATAAAACCCCTGAAACATTTTCAAAATTTCCAAAGAAATAGCTCCATTGTTTTTTATTAAACTTTGTTATTGGTTGGTGTGAAGGTCGTTTAAGAGAATGGCGCAGGTCTCAAGATCGTTGAAAACCCTAAGGTTTCGAAAACTGAAAAAAATCAATTTTTTTCGCTTCTTCTTACAACTACAATTATGAAGATAAACATTTTTCAATAAAATGTGTTAATGAAACAATTTTTTTCTTAAAAGCGGCACAATTTTTTAAAATTAAGTTTATACTTTAGAAAGCGTAAAAAGGCTGGTTCAGGTACCATGTTTGTTGAAAACCCTGATTTTAGAAAAATTGAAAAAAATAGAACCTTCTCGGCGTCTTCCTAAAACTACAATTGTGAAGATATATTTTTCTTAATGAAATGTGTTAATCAAAAAGAGACCTTTAAATGAAGTTGTTGAATGCTTTGAAAATATGAGTATTTTTGTGTACTTTGGTGACAAACATAGATGCCCGCCTCCCGATTTACTGCGCTACGCGAACGTAAAATGAATGCTACGCAGTTGGACAGAAGTTAGAATTTAAATATTATTATTATTTATATTTTTCATTGTAAATTACATCCTTTCATTGTGGTAAGTGTAAAAGCGCATGTATGATATTACTTTGCTTAATACAATGTGGGAATGAAGAATTACGTACGTAAAAACAGATTTTTTTAATATAAAAATATTATATTTAATTATTATATTTTTCTATCCATTTTCATTTTGTGGCTAGCTGTATCAACAATCACAGAATTTTGGAAACGTGCACAGTATTCTCTTCTCCCCATAGCACGTCACACACTGTTTTTACTGTTTTCACGTAAATAAATAAACAATGATAATTGACAAAATGTGCATCCTATACAAATTAGCGTTCATTGTTGCTTGTTGTAACCCATTCTTGTAACGCCGGGATAGTAACAGAAGGCGATAATGACGGCTGTCTATCCTTCGCGTTAAAATAAACTAATACTTTTATACATTTCGAAAATATGACAATACTATAGTGTTTAATAATTACAATTGTGAATTTTTCGATCTATTTGCATTTGTTTACCATCGCTATCAGTATCGTATTATTTATTAACTTTTAATGGTTTTACTTTCTCGCATATGCTTACACATTATTATTATTATTATTATTATTATTATTATTATTATTATTATTATTATTATTATTATTATTATTATCTTTAAAAGCATGTAAAGCTTTATCATTCTTAAATCCTTCGATATTAATTTGATCCTTATTATCATATTCTCTAAGTTTACAATAACATAAGCTATTGTAAAGCCACATTGGCAGAATCCTTCACCGTATCATGACATGAGACAGAATTCATTGTGGCAGCAGTTGGAATGTTCTGAATGTCTGAGCGCATTGTAGACAACACATGCTTTGGAATAACGGTATTCGGAGTCAGGATTCCGTTGTGTCAATTCACTGCAAACTCGCTGAATATCTCGTTTATTGCTATCAAGCATGTGAATTACGAAATGCTAATCCAATATCCCTGTCTCAGGTGGTTGACGAAACTAAATTAACCAATGTTTTCAATTCATTAATAAAAGGCTGCCGTTCATGCTATAAAGACTGGGACTTTTCCTTTTCATATTCCCAAATTCTTTAATACGGGTTTAAAATTAGTTCATAAAAATGCAACGAAACATCTATGGAAGTCTTAGCATATTCTATCGAGATTCGATTTCCATTATCTCCTAATATCGACTGATGTAATGTAGTTTTCTTCGTTACGCACAAAGGCGGACTCAGTAATGAAAATATTATAACGGCCGCAACTCTAGCAACTTAAGCGATTCAAAATTGCTTCAGGCTACAGACAACTAAATATTTCATTCTCTCAAATTGTTTTATTACCAATACATTAATTTCTTTGCATGTCATTATGATTAAATTTCACCCTTTCACTCTTCTTTCAAACCTGCATAATATAAATTTTTTTCATTGAGCTCATAATTAGAATACAGATATGGATAGTAAGTCCGCATGCTATTTTGGTACTCATTCAAATGAAAAATAGTAAACTTGTAGCGATCTCTCTTTTGGCAATTCCAAACGCCTTGGTGATGTATTTGTGATAAATCTCTTTCTTGTCATGCTCCACGGTGGGCTAGCTATTTGTGAAATTATTATAAAATTAATTTATTAAAATTTATCGTCCAATTTATTATAACTATGGGTTCGACACACAACATACACTCCTTACCTGTTGCATGTGAACGTGTTTTTCTATACAAAATCACGATTCCTGAAAGTTCTATTGATTGAAATCAATTATTAGATTGATGGCAACTACTATAAATTATCAGCCTGTTTCAACAACCTACTTATTCAAAAAATCCATCTACGAAGTGACCCTAATATGCATCTCCTCGAAACATGAAGTCTATTTTAATTCCAATTTCCAACTATTACATTAATAAACATTCCCAATTACAATTTAATATTACAATATCTACCAGACCAATATCTCAATCTCAAACTAAACATAAATTTTCCTGCTCACGATCATTTACAAAATACCCAGCCTATGCTGAAAATCCGATCGCACCTCACCAATGGCTTACATGAGTCCGCTACAATAATCTTTTTGAAAATGATATCATGCGTTCTTTCTAAAACGATACGGCCATCCAATGCCGTCTTCACACCTGCACATAATGTCTTGGGGGCCGTGTTCATTGGCACAACGTTATGACACCAAGCATGGAATATTAAACCTTGTTGATCCATTGCCCTAACAACGGGTATTCTTTGGCTTTGCGAGTCTGAAAACAATGCCATATTCCTGACGCTAGGTGCTGATTTTATCATTAAAAACTAATCTCAAGGTCTTTGGCTTATCACAGTATTGACATGAAACCCAGGAAGTGAGTGAGATGATTTTTTTGTCATTGCAAATTTCCTTTGAAATTCGCATTACTTTGTTTTTGCAAGAATTAATTTCTTGAAAAGGTTCGTCATACCATATGTTCGATCCTACATGAAAATAGAATATTGCATAAAACTTACTTGTCCATTTTATTTTATGTGCAGCGTTGCCAGATGATTAAATGTATTTCCCAGTACCAACCTTCAAAATACTGGTTCTTTCACTTAAATCCCCGGTACCAATGAAAATTGATTTAAATTCTGAAAATTAATATTTTAACTAAAATATTTTTATCTCGCACAAGTAGTTAAACTTAACTTGATATCGTTTCGTTTTATATCGATAAACCAAATGCTTGCTAAGACGATCTATCCTTTTCTAGTACAGCATTTGCAAGAAAAAGGTCATCCTATAACTCCCTTAATGTTTTTACGGCAGTGTTTTCACCAATATCATTGGTTTTAGTAATTTTGATGTGATTTATAAATTAATTAATAAAAATATATTATACGAATATTAAGTCGAACATCATTAGATTACTTACCATAAACTTAAAATCCCGGTATTTAAACGTATCAGGATGTCTGCATCTTGGTACATGGTATCTTCGTTAAACTCTTGGTAAAAGTATTAGGATACTGGTACGTCAGGCAACACTGTTTATATGTGCCTTCCAAGGACAAACCCGTTCTGATTTGTACTTCTTATGCATCCAATAATTGTGATGTCATGTAGCTTCCGTGGCGTTGCATGGCTTTATATACAACCGTTTCTAACTGCCAGTAACTGCGCAAATTTTCATATTGTTAACCACTCCTCTCTAATACGTTAAATTTTCTATCACCACCTGCCGCTCATTTGCGGAAAATGTTTTACGACGCGGTCGACTGTTGCAAAAAGCTAGTTCCGATCCAACCGCGATGTGACTAGTGCCTGTGTGTTATCGCTCGTCAGATTGGTTCGAACTCCGTATGAAGCATACGGAACAGGGGGGCTCTCGCGCTTGGTATTCGATTTCAACCAATGAACGTCAGGAACCAGTTTGCGTCACAATATTAGCGGCAATTTTATATGCAGCCAGATACCATCACCCTGTTACAAGTCATTGAAACAGATGTATAAAGCATTTCTTTTAAATATTGCATTTTTACATCTTCATCGTGTTATTTTTGGTTGTTACCGTTGAAAATTGCCACTTTCAAAATATTTCTCGATACTTCTCGCTCTCCATGCAACATGGCGGCCTGCGTCTGGCTATTTAAAATGAGTGCTTGTGTTGTGGTTTGTGGTCACGTGGTTCGCAAACTGGTGTTGCGCAGAACGAGCAGAAGACAGTGCGCCGGAATAATTCAACCATGTGGTTCAACCATGTTTACGTCATGCTTTCTTACGCAAAATTTACTCGTAGTGCAAATGTTACAGCAGAAAATAATTTAATTGTAGTACAAATATTGCAACAATGTGAGGCAGTCACGAACAAGTTGAATATTATTCTTGGATTTATTAACATTGTACATCGTTATCTTATAAAGAATTAATGTCTTCCAAATATTCTTCCAAATAAATGTAACTTCATTTTCTGTGCACGTCTTCTAGAATTCAGTGGGAAATACAATGTAACCCGTCGGCGGTGGGTCGGGGGTTTGCAGGCTCAATAATACACAGATGGGCATTTCAAGATAATATTTACTTATTCTAAAATATGATTATGATGATGATGATTGGCATAACAATGATTTTTTTTACAAATGAATTTACATGTTGTTTTTTTTTGTACATCGGCGGCCTCTTATTTACTTTAAAATGAAATTTGATAGAAAAATTGAACACAAGTACTTGGCCGCTACCCTCGTGCCTGATTACCGGCACATCCGCTACAGCTCCGAATATCTAAAGTTCGTCCGCACTTACGCGGGAAACAAGGGCTGAGCGTCACCTGGCTGCACAAAACTACTTATCTGGTACTCTTCTGAGGCGTGATGTCAGCAGTGGTGAGTGATGCATTCCCGGGCTGGAGTCGGGCGGCTGTGGCGCGTACTCAGGCGGAAGCCACCAACAACACGCTCCCTCTGGACCCAATGCTGCGCTGGCGTCGTCCACATTTCATGACACGCGACCCAGGTCACAACGTCTCGTTGCCGATCGTAAACAATGGTGATTCCGCGCTCGGCTTGCGGTCTCCGGAGAGGAAGTTCCTTCCGGTAGCGAGTCTAATGAATTTCACCGATGATGTGACATTGGGCAGAGCAAAAATCTCGTATGAAGCGCCAAGTCAAATAGCGCACGTTTTGAGAGTAATCATTTCAGCTCACGTGACTAATTAAGTTTATGCGGCGCGCGGTAGAGCAAGTGTCTCCCACCGATCTCTAGACACAAGTGTCTCTTGCCGATCTCTAGATACGAGTCTCTCTTACCGATCTCTCGATACAAGTGCGTTTTGGGCGGCGCGCTACCACGAACGAAGGCACCTCTTCCCTCTCCACGGACCGGGGGGCCTGTCTTCGATTCGCTCGCCCTTCGCTAAAGAGGCGGCACTTGAGCCAATGGCTCGCGAGCTCGCATCGACAATGTGCGGCATTGTATGCTCGAAAGTAGGTCTCGCGAGTCCACAGGTGACCACGTGCGCATAACGAAAGGGTGGTATATTGGCGCGGCACGTCCGAAGACGGTGACACATGTTTCCCCGCCTTCGCGCCTCGGTCACGGCGTTTTACTCCTTTCTTTTCGGGTGCCGGCGACGGTTAGCCCAGGCCGTTCTTTGATTGACGTTATTGCTTTATTGCCCTGCCTGGTGCCTCTCTCCCGGGTGAACACTTGAGCAAAACGAATTTTGATGCTCTTTTAAGCAGCACGTCTGTGGATCGGACTCAAAAGGCATACCCAGCGAGCGCGGGACTCGACGCGGCACGCGCCGGTGCGTCTCGGTAGCACAATGCTTTTGACGGTCATAAATATGTCTCCGAGTTCGGCTGAGGGGGTGATGACGAGGGGTTGGCAGAGACCGGTGGTAGGGCTTGGCCTCGATAATTGTCGTTTAGTGTGAAGAGGCTATCGAGTCCGCGGCACCCAGGGACGGTCATAAAACCTTTTGAACGGCGCGGCCACGCACCTAAGCGGGTGGGGCGGCGGTCGGCATACTATGACCAGTATTTTATTTTATTATATTATTATTTCGGAGGACGTACCGTTACAACAATTATTCAAATTATCGTTTCCATGTTGTCGCGGCAGGAAGTAATAAGAGCCAAAATTTATTGCTTATTTATCCTTGAAAATAGATTTTATTATATGAGAGTTATTTGTTTATTTTTTTCTCCCTTTCAAAATTCAAAATTTATTGCTTATTTATCCTTGAAAATAGATTTTATAACACGGGAGTTTTGTTGTTTGTTTTTTTCTCCCTTTCAAAATTCAAAATTTAAGTAGTATATGACTTAGTGTAGGGATCACAGAATTTTGAAAATGTGCACACAATTCACTTTTCCCCATAGCACGTCATACGCAGTTTTAACTGTTTTTTTTGACGTAAAATAAATAAAAAAATAAATAAATATTTTTCAATATATTTTTTAACAGCCACGAGGAAAAGGATTCTTCCAGGACATGCATAACCTGTTTACGAAAAAGTCCATCCTTCCGACCTGTCAGCCGTTCTGTCTGTTTCGTCCGTTCGGCCTTTCGCTGGTGCGCCCATCCTTTCGTCCGGCCGGCCGGCCGGCCGGCCCGTCCTGCTCGTCCGTCCTATCCATTCGTCTAGTCCGTCCGTCCTTTCGTTCGTTCATCCGTTCGTCCTGTTCATATGCCTGACCGTTTGACTAAGATTTCGCCCAAGTGTCCGAATGACTGTCCGTCAGAATGTCATCGCGACCGTCCACGTCCCTCCGTGTCTGACCGTCCGTCTGAATCTCCGTGTAACTGTCCGACTTGCGGTGTAACCGTCCGTCTGATCCTTCGTCTAATGGTGTGGCGAATGTAGTTCCCGTGTCGCTCTCTGAAACACACTTATACGGAGCAACTAATAATAATTTAGTTTATAAGGACGGAAAATATTATATTACAATTAAGGTATTTGATGGGACGTTAGGGGCCGTCCTTACGGCGTAATTCGTTTTATTTCGTACTATTTCGTATTTGCTTCCTTCTATTTTAATTTCAACTTGCAATATCTTAGGATGTACGAGTGCGAATAAAGAACTAACCGCGGTGTCAGAGCTCCTAAGAGCTTGTCATGTATAAAACAATTGCAGTTCTCTGAACATTTTAAAATGGAATTGAAAGATAAAGAGATCTTTAGGAAAGTGATAATAGATCAATACAATGTAGCAATTAAACATGTTGAAACCTGAAAAATCGGAGAAATGTATAAAGAATATGGATTCAAGCAAAATAAATTTAAAATATGTGTTGCTACCCATTGGTAACAGTTTAGCATCTGAACCAGTCGCACATTCCTTCCTTTTTAAGGAGACACATGACTACCTTAAAATGCTACTCGAAAAGGTAAATTATGAGGAATATAAATAGATGATCTGGGGTAATTTAAAGGTTTTGTGCGTTGTTAAGACAACAATAGGGTCACACCAAGTATCCGTGTCACATTAAGCGGATTCGGTAGTATAACGTTTACCGCACCGTACTGTTTGTTACCCAAGACTCCGGGTTCAAATCTGATCAAAGCTGTAGATTTTTAAGGGTGAAAAAATCCTTCGTGCGCCTTCCTTCGGAGGGGAAGTAAAGCCAGCTGTCCCATGTAGTAGATTTACTGCATATTATCCTCAAGCCTAAATCGTCAATACCGTTTTGGAAGCTACTGTTTAGCCACTGCTGGCAACATACTCGTAACCGCAAATTATGTCCATGCACTCATTTTCTCGGTGAATTCGTTTACAGATAGATCATATTTAAATTACCTTATCATTATCTCTGCTTGACATTCATTTGCTTCTCCAGCGGTCAAAGTGGTCCTTTCTTAGAGTAACTTCTCTAAACAAAACTATCCTCAGCAACGGCTGTTGATGCCTCAAGATGAAAAACGGGAAACCTTTTGATTCGATGTCACTCTGCAATAATGGAAGGTTAAGAGGACGTTGGAATATTTTAAACATGTAATGTACAGATGTTTTTGAAGATGATTTTGTTTATGTAGGTGTTATAAAACTGGCGATAACTGAAATATTTCTCTGAGGTGAAAATCTAGATATATTTCCCTCATACTCATTTGCTCATACATTCTTTCTTCATACTGTTTTACCTCATCTCATTCTTCCAACATACTGATTTTCTCTCAGGATGCTCGCTATCAAAACCATAAGATTTGCAATTATTCTACGGATTTCCCAATTAAGTTTTGTAAAATTACACGAAGTATTTCAACATCGTCAATGAGAAAGACATACGAATGTAAATAAACATGTCCCTACTGTAATTTAATCTTAGAATTTTTAATATCATGTAACGACAAAGCTAATTCTAGAAAAGCTTATAGAATTTTTGAGATTTTCATACAATTCATTGGTACTGGTGTAAAGGAAGTAATGTATTCTGTGTCCTTAGTAAGCTTCCTGTAACAAAAAGAGCAAAAAATGACATTATCTTCACGTTGCAAAACTCTAAGCTATCATTTAGCGGTTTCCTGTTTACCACTTTATGTTTCTTCTAGACGGAGATTGCCCCCTACATTTATGAACAAAAACGTTTTCTTCTCGGCATAAAACACTTAAATGCGGGAAAATGTAAGGTTTCGATATATTTTAATAATTATAAGTATACGTTTGATCAGTTTGATGTTCAAAAATTACTTCTGAAGGTAAATATAGCATTATAAGATGCAGTATTACTTAAATTTGTTGAAAAAGATATAAACAAAAACTGACAATCAATAAAACATTAGTTCACATGTTTGTAATTACGAACTTATTTCTAAAATATGGAATAAAATAAAACAACTTTCAATATATTTTAGATTAAATTGATATATTTTTATAAATAGAAATTATTTAAATATAAAATTGAACTATCAGCATGTTAAATGTAGAAGAGGATTATCTATCTTTCGTCTTTAACTCTTAGTATTCCTATCAATTTACAAGAATATTAATGTATAATAACAAGTGCCCAGATACTGATGCACTAAATAATTAAAAATACATACCCATACCCATTATAATGTACATACCCATTATAATGTACAAAACAGTGAGAAATATGTAACACATTAATTATCATTACATTAGTAAGAAGACCACACCTAACCATAACACTCCTACTTACAATGATCATGAATGAAAATTTTTCCTATTATCTCTTAAGAGGGGACTTTCTTACTTTAGGGAGAGGTGCACGTTTTTACGTTAGACCATTTAATCTGCAATGCACGATCTTGTCGCACAGTCCATCCTAGGCCTGTACGAATAATTTATTTTAATTTGTTTATTTTCATATTTAACCGTTTATGCTAGTGGCATGGTGCGATCTGGTTACGCCGCTTCTCAGTATCCAAAACAATCGTGTCACCTTTCTAGGAGACCATCACACAACTTATTTATTTGATAATATTACAACTTTAACATCTTGTCAAAAATTCTAAATTAAATAATTACTCTTACACATCCTTCTTTATCACATAGAAGCTTGATTTACAATAATTGTAAACTCAAATAGCTAAAACCAGAACTCCGATTGGCTCAGAGTTCTGGCAATCGCCAATTTTCTCCGCCCTCTGCAATCGTTCAAACGGAAGTTATACTTGCGTTTTTCAAACGTGACAGTTGATGTACATCAGCTGTTGACGGTTTCGTCCAATCGGAAGTTTAAACTTCACCACAGTGACGTCACCGTGACGAAGTTCTAGCTCTCGATTGGATCGTAACAGCTGATTTACGTCAACTGCCATGTTAGAAAACCCTAAGTATATCCAGCCGGTCCGTTGCTCTGGATGAGGACGCATCTATATTTGCCTTCGGCTCATTCGTGTAACTTCTGAGATGATAACTTTAATATGTACGTGTGAAAACATTTTACACATAGTGAATGTGATAATTATTTGCATCGTTCTAATGGAACTGATTCTGTCGGTGCTGTTAACCTAGAAATGACTTTGTCTGCTGTCTCTATGTCCTGCCTCAGTGTTCTGCGAATATCACGTGTGCCGCATAGTGCGACACACCAACTGATGCATCACTGTAGTGCTGGCGCTCCTCCCGTGCAACTGATGTACGGTATGGTGTAATTGTTACGTTGAATAAATCCAGTCTGCATATAGTTTATTCATAAAAAGAGAAGCAACTATGATTTAGCCTGTGTTAACTGCAGACTCCTTTAAATCGCTTAGTATCATTAATGACTGCATTTCATACTCAGCTTAGTTAACTATTCAGCATTCATAATTATCAAGAATAATGGACATCCTTACTTGCAAATTAATGCACTATTTGTGACCATTGTAACAGTTTACTTGATTCTAATTATAATTTGTTTAAACAAGTTTCATAGTGTATAAATCTCCCTCCACGATAGCTCCCATTAGGATGTCAGAACCATGGCCAGATTATAGTGATGGTCCTACGAACGAAAAACTTCAATACTGAGTTGTCAAAGTAAGTAGTGCGGCAAGCAAATCTACTATCGACAATTCACTACTCCCCGCATCAGCTTACCCATCTAAAGTCACTGGTGCATATTTAAAATTTCTTAGATCTTCTGGTGAGTAGTCAATATCCAATGTAACGGAATTGTCTCCAGATAGCAATGCATTAAAAGTACAAATGTTTTAGAATCCTGTTTTTTCCACAGCCGAAGATACATTTTCCTTTACACTAGGTGTTCTATGATCCTCAAACAGTTAAAAAAGAACCGACTGCTGGTAGGGCAATTTCAAGCCTGTCGGAAAACTTCAGGGAAGAGGTTTCCAAAGATTTAATTGCAGTGCTTACAAGTGAAGAATTATTCTTAATGTAGACAAGTTATTTTCTCAGCCTTGCATTATCAAACAATTGCTTTGATATACCTACGAATTCTACACCTTGAGAACCAAATTGATGTGTAACTTGTTTAACAAAATCAAAATTTTGCGTATAGTGGCTCACAGCATCAATACAGGTGCCCAATCTCATTAATATAGTTTGAGGAGGAAGAGACTTTCGGAGGAAGTTCCTTAAATTTGCCCCAACCTCTGCGAGACTCCTGGAATAAGTTTTTTGTGTTGGACATCAAGGCGTCAACTTTATGAAACTGAAATCTAATCAGTTCTGCAATACGATGGAACGCATGTACTACAAGATAGGTTTGATAAAGTAATTTTTTATATGGCTTCTGTTGCCTTGCCTATATACCGCGCTTCATCTGTCACCAGAAGGAAGACTTTTTGTGTTGAACTCCATCAGGACACAAAAGTCCCAATCCATCGTTAGGTTTGCAATACTTTGATGGTTGAATTTGGGTAGTACTTCGCAAGTTAAAAAAAAAATAGACTCTCAGGTTTCACAATTTATTTAACCTATTACGTTTCCAATATGATTTCCTTGCACATCAGTTGTTTCGACAATTGATAGCCGGATGGAACTATTGCAAATTTCCAAGTGATTGGAAATTGTTTGCATATACAAATCGGGGATATAGTTCTTTCTTAGAGTAGATTCATGTGGAATTGTCTAACTTGTGTATTTTTTAGAAATTTACGTTGCACAGGAATACTTCTTTTCCAAATGAAAATTTTCCCAAGTGAAATAGTTTCTGCTGCATAACTGTTTCTATACAATTAGAGACTATACTGAGCATCACAAGAAAAGTAACATTAATTTTAACAATGATACATAATGCATTATTTACCATTTGGACTGTATAAATAAGTATAAACAACCTGTAACAACTATTGTACTACAGCTTCCGGGTCAATGACCCCCATCTCGATCAGGTTTTTCGTCCAGTTTCCCTGATCCATTGAGCAAATGCTGAGATGGCTCTTGTTTTGCTTCTGGACATAAATGTAACTTCATTTTCTGTGCACGTTTTCTAGAATTCAGTGGGAAATACAATTATTCAAATTATCGTTTCCATGTTGTCGCGGCAGGAAGAAATAAGAGCCAAAATTTATTGCTTATTTATCTTTGAAAATAGATTTTATTACATGTGAGTTTTTTTTGTTGTTTTTTCTCCCTTTCAAAATTCAAAATTTATTGCTTATTTACCCTTAAAAATAGATTTTTTACATGGGAGATTTTTTGTTTTTTTTTCTCCCTTTCAAAATTCAAAATTTATTGCTTGTTTATCCTTGAAAATAGATTTTATTACATGGGAGTTTTTTTTCTCCCTTTCAAAAATTCAAAATTTAAGTAGTATATGACTTAGTGTACGGATCACAGAATTTTGAAAATGTGCACACAATTCACTTTTCCCCATAGCACGTCATACGCAGTTTTTAACTGTTTTTTTGACGTAAAATAAATAAATAAATAAATAAATAAATAAATAAATAAATAAATAAATAAATAAATAAATAAATAAATAAATAAATAAATAAATAAACATTCTTCCCAAATAAGTATACCAGGACAAACCGTAGCACAAAACAAATCTATAGAAAACTGAGATATCCGATAACCAGGTCTTTGTCGAGAGTGAGATTCAGTCAATAACTGTTTTGGGATTTGAATATTGTGAAATTTTAACACTAATTTATTAAATTTACTTTCGATTTAACCATGGGTTCGATATCCAACATATTACTCCTTATCTGTTGCATGCGGACGTGTAATTCTATATAGAATCACGATTCCTGGAAGTTTTATTGATTGGAATCAATTATTAGATTGATGACAACTATTATAAATTATCAGCCTTTTTCAGCAATAAAAAATTAACATTTATTCTTATAACCTATATATTACAATTCTATTGATTTTATGTTAATTACTTTTCAATATGAAACATTACAACACCGTACGGGTTTGACTTCAGTTCGTTTATCAACAATACATATTGATAGCTGTGCGAGGCATCAATAATTTCCCCTAACAGGTATCTCTTACCAACGGTGCACACTCACAGCCAGCGAGAGCTCTAAGGTCACGATTGGTCTCCTGAAATTTGTAGTAGAGTAGTGCATGTAACTGTGTGTAGGAGTAAAGGGGTGCGGGTGGAAAAAGGAAGAGGAAAGAAAGATCGCGCACGATCCGTGATGGTTTGCTCTGGCATTTGCCTAATGTTAATCGGAGAAACAGCGAAAAAGTACTGATGAGTGCAGCCGACCGCTAGAATCCTCCTCCGGAGAGCGTCTGAATTCAACCTAGCTTTGTAGCTAGTTCGAAAATCCCGCCACCGTCGGGAGTCCAACTCTAGAACCTCCCGGTCAGAGGCACTGCAGTGACATCAATTGACACTGTCAAGGAGTAGAGTGGGTTTGGGCATTGCGGGGCAGGGTACTGTAGGCTAGGGTAGCAGTACATTTACAATTCACTCCATTTCCTGTACAATAGAGGATCGTGATAAATACCCAGGCAAAGTACTTCAACAGGTATGAAATAAACAATGTTCGCAATTGGGGAAAGAAATAAAATCTCGTATGGCAAGACCCTTATATATTGAAACGAACACACGTTTTCCAAGGACCGGGAGCGGTAGCTCAGTGCATCAACTGATGTCACTGCAGCGCCACTGAGCGGGAGGTTCTAGGTTCGAGTCCTGACGGCGGCAGGATTTTTGACACTAGCTTTTCAGCTAGGTGGAATTCAGTCGCTACGGGAGGAGAATTCTAGCGGCCGGCTGCTCTGATCGGTAGTTGTCCGTGGTTTCTCGGATCAACGCCAGGCGAATACCGGAGCAGTACCCCACCAAACGGGCCACGGACCGCGCGCGATCTGTCCTTCCTCATCCTTGTCCTATCCTCTCCCCTTACACACACAATTACACTAACATGCTCTACACTACCGCATATTCCAGGCGACCGGTCGGGAGCTTAGAGCTTGTCCCGACTGGGGCGATGCCCCGCTGGTGGGAGAGTCCTGCTTAGGGAGAAACTCCACTAGCCGACGGTAGGTCGGCGCCGGATCTCGCCATCCAGCGGGGGAAGATCAGCGCCATCTCCCGAGAAAAAAACATGCACTACACTAACGGGACTAATGACCAAACCCGTTGTCGCGCTCGGAAACACGAAAAAATCAATCAATCAATCTTTTCCGAGGCACACTCACTACGTGACAGCGAAGGTGTAATTCGCGAGCAAGTGCAGCCAATTGCCGTTGGCGCGCGAGGCGGCGCAAGGCGATTGTCTTGGCTGGGCTGTGCGCGGGAGCTGAGGATCGCGAGGGGGTGGGAGTGGCAGCGGCCGCAGTTCGCGCGCCGTCCGCACACAAAGGGCGCTGGCGGATGCGCGCGCGAACGCGCGTGGGGAGGGGAGGGGGTCAGTCGATGGGGAGGGGGCCGCGGGAGGTGTTTTTGGTCGGTGGGCGGATAATTCGCGCGAGCGAGCATTGTCCCCGCGGGAACAATGGCCTGCAGACGCTCGCAGATCGCCCGCCCCGCCGCCCCGCCCCGCGCCGGCGCCCAATTACATTACGGAGACGTGGGGCGCAAGTCCGCGCGGCCCGTCGCCTTCGTTGACGCCGCGTGCGCTGTCGCCTTCGCCGTGCACTCCCCCGTCGCCTCCTCTGTCACCGCAAGCGCACGTCGCTGTCCAGCTCCGCTTCCGTGCACCCGGGCCTTTCTTCACATCGCCTTCTGTTGCCCGTCTGTCCACATGTGTGCCGGACTCCTGCATTGATTGCCGCCTGCCTGCCGCTTGTTATGATCGTTTCTTTTCGCCCGACGTGCCTGCCTGCTTGCCTTCCTGTCTACCTGCTGCCAGCCTTGATTACTGTCTGTCTGACGCCAGACTTAATTATCGCCTGCCTGCCGCCTTCCATGTTTGCTTGCTTGCCTGCCGCCTGCCTGCCTGCCTGCCTGCCTGCCTGCTTGCCTGCCTGCCGCCAACATTAATTACTCCCTGACGCTACCTACCTGCTGCCTGCCGGCAGGCAGGCACGTCGGGCGAGAAGATGCCGCCAACCTTGATTACCCCCTGACGCCTGCCTTGATTATTGTTTGCTTGTCGTGTACTTGACCGCCTCCTTCTGCTAGCTGCGCCGTGAGCATATTAAAAGAAACGGTTAAGGCAAATGGATGAATAGGCATGTGAATTGTGCAATATAAATAGTAAGGATTTAAAAAGTTGCCGCTGCAGGCCTGGGTGATCTACAATTCTAGTTTCATGGGTGGTGGATTTTCGGCACCACCTAGAAAGCTATTTGGATTTCCACCGCTGCCTGGTGGGGAATTGTAGCGGTTGGCTTCTCTGGTCGTTATTTTTCCTCTGATCAATATCAAGCGAATGCAGGAGTACTAGTACTCTAATCATCTAAATATCAACTGAATGCCAGTACTCTAACAAACTGGACATGAACCTCGCAAGATCTTTCATTCCTCATTCTTGCCCCTGACTCTAACTTACGCTTACACGCACCACGCTACCACACTTCTTGCGAGATGAGATTTTTTCCTGACTGGAGCGGTGTCCCGCTGACGAAGGTTCTAGGATAGGGAAACCTCGAAGTTGACATGTAGGTTGGAACTGAATTTGCAACGAGGTAGGAACACTATTTACTCACGGAAAATAGCATATTCTACCACCGCCGTCGCCTTCGTCGCAACGCTGTCGCCTTCGCCGTGCACTCCCCCGTCACCTCCACTGTCATCGCAAGCGCACATCGCTGCCCAGCTCTGCTTCCGTGCATCCGGTCCTTCCTTCACATCGCCTTCCGCTGCCCCTCTGTCCACGTGCGTGCCAGACTCCTGCCTTGATTGCCGCCTGCCAATATTCCTGCCTGCCGCTTGCCTTGATAACCGCTTATGATAGTTTCTTCTCGCCCTTCTGCTTGCTTGCCTTCCTGCCTGCCGTGATATGTTGTACTGTGCATTATTGTCTTGTGATGGATAAATTGTATTGGATTGTATTAAATATAAAGGTAAATCAAACTGCATTCCTAGGAGGGTACTGGTTCGGAAAATGAAACAACTATTACTATTCGTGTATAGCGGGTTTATATTTTATAGTTTGGAACCTAGCCGTTCAAATTCAGCTTGCAGTATGAAGATATTTTAATTTTAAAGCAATATTTGACAAGGCAGAGAGTTCGCATGAGTACAACGTATAATAATATCATTGTTAGCAATGATACGTGAAGCTGGTAATCCAATCGAAAATTCCCTTGATCTTTCTGAAAAATCGAATAGAATTTACGAGTTTTACTACCAAATAATTCCGCTTTTTTTTTTCATAGGATTGAACTTGACAAATGCATAGATAAGCATGGGAATGTGACGTGAGGAGTACAGCAAATGCGAACATGCATTTTCGCCAGGCTCCCAGCTTCCTCACGCAGTCCCCAAGCCTTACTCCTTAGCGCCCGCCAGGCAGGCGAGCGCCCAGATATTTTGTCTTCCGTCCTTTACTTCCTAAAATAAAATAAATGAAATGCAAAGCCTGGAAGTTTCTTTCGGAGCGGAGGAAAAATAAAACAACGAGCGAATAATGGGGAAAGCGTCTAATTTGATTAAAGAAACAAATAAAAGAGTAATAAATGGAAGCTGTTTTATTGTTTCCTTCCTTGAGCTGTCACTTAGACGCGTCGGGCAAGGCCGCTGCCGCCGGTCTGGGCGAGTTTACGGCCTCGTCCACCAGAGACGCTAGTGTTGCAGAAGCCGCCACCATCGCATTGCCCGGCGCGTCCCTGCGCGAAATCTGTGTAATGGATCATGATGCTTTCGAAGCGTCCGCTTAATTTTCATGAGCCTCCGACGGAGGCGGTGAGGACGAATGGGGGAGGCGAGCGATGAGGATGTGTGCTGCATTGACTGCGAGTCCGCGAGGACATCGCCGAGGTCGTTAGAAGAGATTCGATGGACACCGAGGATCTTGTGAAAATTTGATTGATTGTTTTCGGACCCGACAATATTATAGTTATTAGTCTTAATTATTATATGCAGTATTCATAGTAATTATGGATAACTTATTTATTTATTTATTTATTTATTTATTTATTTATTTAAAGTCAAAACACAGTTAAAACTGCGTATGACGTGCCATAGGGAAAAGTGAATTATGTGCACATTTTCAAAATTCTGTGATCCCTACACGAAGTCATATACTACTTGAATTTTGAAAAAAAGCTCCCATGTAATAAAATGTATTTTCAAGGATAAATAAGCAATACATTTTGGGCTCTTATCCATGTTGTCCTTCGGAATAATACTTCCTGTCGCGACAACATGGAAACGATAATTTGAATAATTGTATTTCCCACTGAATTCTAGAAGACGTGCACAGATAATGAAGTTACATTTCTGTCCAGAAGCAAAACAAGGGGCCATCTCAGCATTTGCTCAATGGATCAGGGAAACTGGACGAAAAACCTAATCGAGATGGGTGTCATTGACCCAGAAGTTGCGATACAATACTCGTTACATATTGTTTAGAATTATACAGACCAATGGTAAATAATACATTAAATATCACTGTAACTTTGGAGTAATACGCAAGTTCACAATTCAACATAATTCACCCACTCACAACAACTTCAACTCAACAATTCACAATCACAACTCAAGCGACCAGTAAGGATTCTAAAAAAAGAAGTGAAAAGCCTCTTACATAGTTACTCCAGAATAAATACATTTGCTTTTACGATACAAACAAATACTATATCACGATGTGTACAAAATACCCAATAAATGAATCTGGAACAATTAGTCCCGTTATAGTTGTGCATGTTTATCCTCGGAGATGACGGTGATTCCTCTCCCGCTGGATGGTGAGATCCTGGCTTCCACCTACAGCGAGGGAATTCCCCCTCCAGGTCTTCCTCAGCGGAGTTTTCCTCCAGCCCTCCGACTGGTCTCCCGGCATATACGGTAGTGTAGTGATGCACGTATATAAAAGTGTGAAAGGGATGAGCATAGAACAAGAAAAAGGAAGGAAAAATCGTCCGCATTGCGTGGTCTGTTTTTTAGGATACTGCTCCGTCATTCGAATTGTGTTGATAGGAGAAATCATGTAAGTTTACCGATGAGAGCAGCCGGCCGCTAGAATTCTCCTGCAGTCAGAGAACAGGTAATTCTACCCTGTGTGTCAAAAGCCGCCACCGCCACAACTTGAACCCTAGGACCTCTTGGTCCGAGCCGCTGCAGTGGCAGTAGCAAAGCTGGCTGTGAGCTGTGGAAATCCCACAAAAGCAAAGTCAAGGATATGAAGGAAAATGGGTAAGTTAAATACATAAGGGGATCCGGAAGATGGTGCTTTAGGTGCTCCATGCATGATGTGATGAATGATGTAATGTAGAATGTGTATAATGAAATGTAGAAATTAAAGTAAAAAATCTATAAGTGCAGACCTGGATGGTCGAGGTGGCTAAGAGCGAGTACCGACTCAGCGCTTCGGTCCAAAGGGTCGCGGGTTGTAGTCCTGCCTTGGGCATAGTTGTTTGTCCCTTGATTTTGTATGTGTTGTCGCGGAGGGTCTCGCGTTCTGCTGACCCCAGATCAGAGGAGCCCGCGAGTGTGTTGGTCTAGTGTATGGTCTAATATGCGTCCCATCGGGACGTAAAGGGCTGTTGGCTGGATAAAAGATAAGCTGCACAGTTTAATTTAGATAGTTAATAGGCATGGACGCGCGAAGAATGTAATTATTATTTTATTTTATTTATATTTTTATCTTCATCTGTGTTCGCGTAAACAAGAAATTATTGTAAATTGAATTATAGCTGCATTTATTTACAAATGATTCTACTAATATTGTGTGCAATATTTGAAATGATATTTCCAGCCTTTAAAAACTCTAACTTCAGGTTTTCTCACCTACATAATGTGCTTTCTCTAGATAGAATTTTCCTTATGCTGTCCGAAACAGGGTTTTCTCATCGTGATCGCTCGAGAACAGATCGAATTTTCCATGTACCGACTGTATTGGAGTTTCCCCTATTGTGATCTCTCTGGTAGTGAAGGCTTTATCTCAGCTTAATGTTTTTGGTCACAAGTCACCTACGATTTTATTGTAATCGTGTGGAACATACGTCAATCAACTATATTAGTATGAATAACAGCTATTAGAGTATTTTATTGTCCAGATTGTATTTAGTATGAGAATGAGCTCCTATACCTTATTAACCTTACTTGAGATGACTTGATGTATTGACGATGCTAAACTGACATAATTTAAATAATGCATCGTGGTGAAGTCAATGGTAATGAAAACGGGAGAACCCTATTCTCTCACAACAAATTCCATACAAATCTGCCCAGATTTGAACCCTGGAACCTGGAAATGGAAGGTAAGCAGTCAGAAATTACACCATGAATCATTCCCATCATTTAAATTATAGGTGATTTCTTGGTTTTAGTTTTGTTCTTCCAATGTTCATTTCTTGTTTGTACTCTGCATTGTAGAAAATTTTAGCTTATAGCATTAATGTGAGTAGGATTGTATGGTGTTTCTTGGCATTAATTCAAAACGTAAATAAAAAAATATTTTACTTTCCTGTTGTATGGCTCGACAGCCTGCTACGGGTCTTGGCCGACCAGCCTCTCGGTCATGGGATAAAGGGATTCATGTGGTTAGTACGAAGACATCCCTTCACCGTATATACTGATCTTCATAACCTTAGAATGGGCTCTCTCATCGTCACCCAGCAATTTATACTGGCACATTTATAAGGAATAATTTTATAGGAACATATAATTTATAAGGATATAAGTATAATTTGCCACGGCGGGCAATCGAACCCGAGGTTGTGCCTTTAAAGCCAGCACGCCGATAGGGCAAATTTTTACTAAAATTCTTAATAATTATTCCTCACACTTTAAAATCTTCACGATTGCGGAATCGTCAGATGAAGCAATTTCAAACCTACAAACCATTCACAATCTTCTTTAGAATGATCTACATTTACGAAACAAATGATTGACATAAAAAAGCATTATAACATTTAGACAATGTTGTTGACCAATCGTATTAAACTCATTAATTTAGTACAAGAAGCAAAATTCACAAATGACGTAATAATGGATACGTGAATATGGATCTTATTAAACGTAATTGTATTTTATTTCTTCTTAACTGGCTAGTTTTAAAGTAAGTGGTTGTAACATTCTGAAGATCATTTGACTTGTTCCTTAACAGAATGAAGAGTGGAAGTTAGTGAATTTCAAAGTAATATTTTATCATTGTGGATTATAAACCCTTAGTATACGATTACAAGTATTTTAAAAATTAAGGATAAACAATAGGATATTGAAATATAATTTTTCAATAGTTAAGCGACTAAATCCGAAACAGCACGTGTGAAATTGTTTTATTTCTCACAATTGAATTGAGAAGAGATAAAACCACGTATTTTCTAATTACCGCGTCGAAAATTAATTCCAGGAAAGTTATTTTTGTTACATTCCTGTAAAACATTGGCGGATCTTTGGAGAAGCCTTTGTTTCTGTCAGCTATTCTGCGAGGGAGATTATATCCGGATTAATAGTTCAAAACCCCAGCTTCAGTTTGAAACAAATCGCTCCCTTTACCACTCTTTCGCTATACGCTCGTAAAAAAACAAAGAATGGCTAGGCTACGGGCTCCGTTGCTCGCCCTTCACACTCGACCTATGGAAAAAGCTCGAAGCCCCCAACAGTGGTCGCCGCGGGGCAGCCACGCATATCCGGTAGCGTTCACGCACTTGTAATGACTTCAACAACTCCCCGTCGCCGGGTGCTTGTTTTCATCAAACGTGATCACTCTTTGTTTCATTCCTTTTTTTTTTCGACCGACGAAGAGAAAGAGAGCGAGTAACAAAAATCGCATAGAGATGACGTGTTAGTAGCGGTAAACCGAACGAATATAAAACATAAAAGCGAAGTATTAAACCTAACGCACCCTTTGTTTACACAGCCTCTGACACCGTGAACGTTGTGATTCAGGGGCTAGCCATTGGAATAGAGCCAGAGGGGCTTGATAGTGGGCATTTACTTTATAGCGTTTGAGGGGAGGGCGGTTCGCTCGTGGTCTTTCCGCCTCGGCGGACTGCCGCCCCCAGAGAGGCACCGCCCAGCCGTCCCCGTCACCAACCACGCAGCCTTTCGGCTGGGATTCTGCTCTCATTGCCAGCCCGCGGCACGTACCGCAAGTGGTGTTTTTCCGCAGCTTCCCATATGCTCGACTAGTCACGCTACGGGACTGAGTGACTACCAGCACCATTCATCACTTTCAATCGCAGCAGTCATCTACCACAAACCGGCAGCGGTAGCTCAGTGCATCAACTGATGTCATTGCAGCGCCTCTGACCGGGAGGTCCTAGGTTCCCACTCCCCACGGCGGCAGGATTTTCGACACTAGCTTTTCAGCTAGGTCGAATTCAGTCGCTGCCTGGAGGAGAATTCTAGCGGCCGGATGCTCTGATCGATAGTTTTCCGTGGTTTCTCCGATCAACACCAAGCGAATGCCGGAGCTGTACCCTAACAAACGGGACACGGACTGCGCGCGATCTGTCCTTCCTCTTCCTTGTCCTATCCTCTCCCCTTACACACACACTTACACTAACATGCACTACACTACCACATATTCCGGAAGACCGGTCGGGAGCTTAGAGCTTGTCCCGGCTGGGGCGGTGCCCCGCTGGTGGGAGAGTCCTGGTTAGGGGGAAACCCCATTAGCCGATGGTAGGTCGGCGCCGGATCTCGTCATTCAGCGGGGCAAAATCACCGCCATCTCCCGAGAAAAAGCATGCACTACACTCACGGGACTAATGACCAAAGCAGTTGACGCGCCGTAAACATGAAAAAAACAATCAATCTATCTATCTACCAGAAACCGCTACCAAGAGTCATCAACTGTCGCAGTCATTGTGTATAGCAGAACCAAGGATTAGCCATTTTTGCCCGCCTTTTTTACTTTCTCTCCCTTACGAACGTAAGAAGAGAAAGTATTGTAATCATGTGACGAAAAACGACGAATTTTTGACACAAAAACTCTTATTACCAAGCCTTAATATTGAAAAGAGGATAAATATTGTTCATACATGTAGTAAATTACTGCCTCTGACAAGTTGTGTACGCAATGTGTCAGATGTATCGTTTTAGGTAAATTATTGAATTTTCGAAGAAAAGTTTAAAAATTTATTCAGCGTCTTTCTACCTTTAAAATATTGAAATAACAGATTTGTTATTAAAAATCTGTTTTTCAGTGTTGAATTTTTAAAACGGTAGTTCTTAATCTAAAATTAAGCATTTCCTTTAAGCATATATTCATTAAACATTTCTGAATATTTTTCGCCAATTTTTTAATGAAATATTAATTTTTATTTTAATTTAACAATTTTCTCAAAAACGGCTCCAACCTTTTTTCTTTAAACTTTGCGTACGAGTAATGCTAAATGTAACAAATAACATGACGTAAACTGAATTATGACAAATTCTTTTGATTTATCAAAAATTACCCAAATGTAATTTTAAATAAATATTTATCACGCCGTTAATATTTACATTGTATGCGTTTTCTATTTATTATCGCGTTTGTGAGAACTAATGCATAAAATGATTTCCTGGAAACTGAAAGGTTTTCTGATAAGCTTGTAATTGCGCTCAAGCGATATTTTTTTGGGATCAGCTCTCAAATATTCAGTGAAAAATTTCATATGTTACGAATTTTTACTCTACTATAATAATCGTAAATTCATACTTCATATTCTACAATTACGTGACCGAAAAGTGAGAAAAATGTGAAAAAATGTCTTTAGGTGCCCATAGATAAAAGCAAGGGAAGGGTGGAAGCAAAACCAAAAGGCTAGGCCAGGCCGAAGAGATGGGAAACTAGCTAATACGAGAAAGTCTGTGCCCTTCTCTAGCACTAATAGGTTAAGGTGTATAGTATTTGCCCACAATGTTTACACCCATCGATGTGAATTGAAAAAAAAATATTGAAAGAAATGAAATAAATATAGCACGATCTCTCAAAATATGAATATGTTAATTGTCTGATTCTCAACATTCTTTCTTTTCATACTCGTCCAACATTACTGCTTCCTTAGTGAGTTCCTTCACCTCGACATTCACATCCATCTTTACCTCTACTCCATCACCTCAGACTACTTCTAATTCCACTTCCGCTTCCGAATTCAACCCACCTCCGCCCCCGCCCTCACCCCCACTTCCGCTTCGACCTCCGCCTCCCTTCCATTTCCATCCCAATCCACAAATCCGCCACCGCCTCTGCCATCATCTCCACCTCCGCTACCGCATCCGATTCTGCAATGCATATATGCTGCGGTATTTCAATGGACCGCGCGCGCCTTCAGGGGGAGGCAAGGTCCAAGAATGCAGCCACCGGAACGGGGAGCAACGCGGCGACCGGTGTTGGTCACCTTCCGTGGTATGTATGGGGATGCAGCCACCAGAGCCACGCGCACTAACGAGAGCTGAGAGTGAAAGCTGGCGCGCAATGCTAGTGAATGGGGGTTATAATTGTGATCTGGTTAGGGTCCTGGCTATTCTTCCGAGTACCATGTGACTTGCGCATGGTATTTGGAAATCTCCCTGGTATTTTGGAAGTTGGTTTTCGACGGTTTTCTCTCTGGGATATTCGGACACTGACTAAGAGTAAGGAACTTATTTGATGACTGATCATCGTAGGTATTTTTCATAACAGACGAGATGCTATTTCTGACTACTTATTTGGAACATTTCAGCTTCTACTTTCATTCCAAATTTCACCACCTCCATCGCTTCCACCACGTCCACCACCTTCATCACTTCCACGGTCACCATCATGGTCATCACCACAACCTCCATCACTTCCATAATTTCAATTATCTCCATCACTTCCACAATCTCCATTTATTCCTCCATCACCACCACCTCCACCATCACATATATCACCACCAGCACCTCTACCACCTCTACCACGTTCTCCATTACCACCACCACTACCACTACCACCACCACCACCACCACTACCACTACCACTACCACTACCACTACCACTACCACCACTGCCACCACCACCACTGCCACCACTACCACAACCCCCACTACCACCACCGCCACTACCACTACCACCACCACTACCACCACCACATCCTACACCACTACTACCTTTACCACCTCGTCCTTCATCACTACTACCTCTTATATCTCCTCCTACATTACTACCATCTTCAGGTCCATCACTACAACCACCACCGCCACCACCTCCACCTCCACCGACACCATACCCACCACCACCACCACATCTTCCACCTTCACCACCATCACCCTCACCTCCTCCTCCTACCACCTCTGCTTCCTCCACCTCTACCATCACTACCACCACTATCACCTCCTTCTTCACTACTAGCATCATTACCTCCATTACCATCACCTCCCACCTCTACGACGTCCCGGCACTCGTCGCCGCTTCCATTTTCTCTGGCCTTCCCCTCGATCGCGTCCACTGCCCCGAGCGCCTCGTAACGACGCATGCTGCGGCGCGGCCCCATTTTACGGGGTAGTTAGCGGTGCGAAGATCGCGCGTCGCAATCTCATCTTCGCCGGGTTTAAGGACACTTGCGGCCGAGGATTAAGTGCGGCTCCGCGGCCGAGTGACAGCCGGCGACACCGACGCACCGACGCACCGACGCACCGACGCACCGACGCACCAACGCACCGACGCACCAACGCACCGACGCACCGACGCACCGACGCACCGACGCACCGACGCACCGACGCACCGACCGACGCACCGACGCACCGACACCGACGCACCGACGCACCGACGCACCGACGCACCGACGCACAGACGCACAGCACACACACGCACCGACGCACCGACGCACCGACGCACCGACGCACCGACGCACCGACGCACCGACGCACCGACGCACCGACGCACCGACGCACTGACGCACCGAAGCACCGACGCACTGACGCACAGACGCACCGACGCACAGACCCCCCAACGCACAGACGCACCTCAACCGACGCACACACAGACACCTCGAAGTGCGCCGCACAGTGCATGAAAACATGAGAGAGTCGCGGAAATTTACGTATGGTGTCATGTGATGCTAACGTGCCAATTGTTTCTACAAAATTTAAACTCTTGGTAATACAATGCCGTCACTGGAATTAACATAAAACTTGTAGTTGTTGAATGTTGTCAATTATTGTTGCATATTTAACATTGAACGACATCAAAATAGTAAAGTAACATTGAACATGAAAATCAGTAAATCCGGCTGTCCCATGTAGTAGATTTACTGCATGTAAAATATCCTCAAGCCTAAAAGAAACCTCTGAGCTAAATTCAAACCGCCTGTCTCATCGCCCATGATAATACCTTCTTTCTCCGCTAGATGGTGAAAGGAGCGTAGCGAAATTTGCGCCCCCTCTTCGTCTTGTGTGCGGGCCTGATGGCCCGAGTGCCGCCACGTAAAATAAGGTATTAACTTAACTGTGTACCGCTCGCAGCGCCACCGCCTTGTCCGTTTCCTCGAGGTGGAGACGAGGGGTGCTTGGTGCTTGCGGGGAAAATTGGGAAGATGCGATAGACGACGCTGCGTTTCAATTAACGCGCCCCCCCCCCACTTATTGAGGCGTAAACCCCGGGCACCGCCCTTCCACTCACTTCATTATTGTGCGTGAACGTCAACATTCACGACGCTGCGAGTGGACTGTCTAGTACGACACACAACACTCGTTTGGAGTCTTCATCGAATCGTCTAGACCGTACGAAACGAAAATAAATATTTTGTTGCTATTTTATCGTTTTCACTTTCTTTTTTCTCTTCCCCCTCTTCTCTTTTGCACTCTCTTTTCTTATTTCATTCCTTTCTTCGCCCTTTGTACTCTGGTTTGTTCACCTTTGTTTTTTCCCTTTTTTCTTCGCTTTCCTCCCTCTTTTCTTTACTCGTTTTTTCTCTTCACTCTTCTTTATCTCCTCCTTCCTCTTCCTCTCATTCACCATAATGTGTCTTCTTTGTTAGTGATTCCTCATTTCCATCTTCGGATCTTTTGGCGCTTTTATACCCCCCCCGTGTTACCATTGCCTTCAGAAACTACCTCATGCTTTTACCATACATCAACTAGTCTTCACGTACATCGCACGCATGAGTTTGGAGAGTCCACATCAGTCACTGCGTATAATGTATCAAGAAAGGATCCCCTTTATCCAAAATGCCATTGTGTTTGTATTCAGCATGAAACTGCCTACACGCCTGTGCACATTCGAGACAAGTCCTAGTTTTATCAACACCCCTCATTAAGGATTATAATTCCTAGTTTCCGAGTTAAATGATGTAAAGCATATTTCTGGTTGCGTGTGTATTATACTGTTAATTCTAATCATGTATTTCGCAAAATGTGAACTTAGATATATCTAAAAGTATTGCTAGGTGTGCCTTTATTGTGCACGAATGAGTGATGAATTGCCGGAACACGGAAGAGGTTTATATCTAGATACCAAGAGCTTTCCTTTTACTTTCTCGTATACAAACGTATACACGGAGTAATATATGTTGTATAGAGAAAGTTATGTAATGTAGAGGAAAATCGATTTCGTGATTTCAACGAAAATACACGTTTTGGGGTCCCGTGAAACCGAAAAAGTGTTGTTCAAAACGTCCGTCCGTCTGTCTGTCTGTCCATCTGCCTCGTCTATGTGAACTACACTATCGCCTAAACCACGCGTAATGTTTCTTCCAAATTGAAGAAACGCCTGTCTATCTGGCTCTAGTTGAAACTTTGAAATTTTGAAAAACATTCTGAAAAATTTGGAACAACTTTACATCAAGCTCTTCGGACAATTTCAACATTTTATCAAAACCGGCTCCAATTTTTTTAAATTTCTTTTAAAAGTAGAATAAAATACACTTATAAAGGTGACATAGGTACGTTTTTGCTGTTAACTCTAAGTTTTCGAAAACTGCAAATGTTTGGATTTTTTTCGGTGTCTTCCTCCTTTTTTTGAAGACAGAGATTTTTCCTTCAAATAAAATTTGTCTATAAATAGTTCTTTCATTAAGATTACGTAATTTGTTTTTGAAAATTTGAGTAGTTTTCTTGCAATAGTGCGTGAACTATTTGCAATTAAAAAAATAACAAATACGACACTTTCTCGAAAATGGCTCCAAATTTTTTCGTTAAATTTTTGGTAGGGGTAATGCCAAATGTTGACATAAATACGATGATATAAACGCCATATTGCACTCTTTTTTGTTTTTTAAAAAATTATACAAGTATATTTTTGAAATATCTCTCTTTACAGTAATCCTTAATCGTCATTTTCTTAAAAACGGCTTGAAGTTTTTCAATGAAAATTTCTATTTAGGACGAGGTTTTACTCTTCTTTAATATTTCTGAAGTAATATTTCGGTTCTACTATTAAGAAACCGAAAAGTCAATAAAATGACAAAAAATGTACTTTGGGCGATGATAGGTGACAGCTGACGAGAGAATGGAGACAGTCCACTCCAAGGAACTTAGAAAAACTTGCCTCGAGGAAGTCTGTGCCAATCAGTATCACCTCTATAGTTACTTCTCGTATACATACCTTTATACAGACTTATACTCGTATACGTAGTATAGAGAAAGTTATGTAATGTTGCGGAAAATCGATTTCGAGATTTCCACGGAAATACATGTTTTGGGGTCCTCTGATACCGAAAAAACATTTTTTTTTCAAAACGTCTATCTGTCCGTCTGTCTGTGTGTCCGTCTGTCTGTGTGTCCGTCTGTCTGTGTGTCCGTCTGTCTGTGTGTCCGTCTGTCTGTGTGTCCGTCTGTCTGTGTGTCCGTCTGTCTGTGTGTCCGTCTGTCTGTGTGTCCGTCTGTCTGTGTGTCCGTCTGTCTGTGTGTCCGTCTGTGTGTGTGTCCGTCTGTCTGTGTGTCCGTCTGTCTGTGTGTCCGTCTGTCTGTGTGTCCGTCTGTCTGTGTGTCCGTCTGTGTGTGTGTCCGTCTGTCTGTGTGTCCGTCTGTGTGTGTGTCCGTCTGTGTGTGTGTCCGTCTGTCTGTGTGTCCGTCTGTCTGTGTGTCCGTCTGTCTGTGTGTCCGTCTGTCTGTGTGTCCGTCTGTCTGTGTGTCCGTCTGTCTGTGTGTCCGTCTGTCTGTGTGTCCGTCTGTCTGTGTGTCCGTCTGTCCGTGTGTCCGTCTGTTTGTGTGTCCATCTGTGTGTCCGTCTATCTGTGTGTCTGTCTGTCTGTCTGTCCGGTTCCAACTCGGTTTCCTGTGAAAATGTGCTCAAAATTCCACATTTCTAAAAACGCTCAAACGCCATTTTCTCAAAAACGGCTCCAAATTTGGCCCTATTCCGTAGCACCTCTAGTTTCTTTATACTTTTTCAAAGTATGTATGAAACGGCACTGTTTAATACGATGTAAATTTCATGCAGGTATATCCTTTTTTTTTTCAAAAATTACCCTAATGTGTTTTTTTAAATATCTCTCAGGCCGTAAATATGCACATTTCCATCAAGTGTTATACGTTATATTTGTCAAAGGAAATGCTGCAAATGACTTGATATGAAGTTTTTCGAAACTTCAATAGATTCTTGTGAAAAAGAGCTTCAAATTTCGCATTTACAGAAATGCTTAAGCATTAAATATCTTAAATATAATTTTCTTAAAAACGGCTTGAAATTTTTCAATGAAAATTTCTATTTATGACGTCGTTTTACTTTTCTTCAATATACTTGAAGTAATATTTCGGTTGTACTATTAGGAAAACAAAAGGTGAAAATGTCAAAAAACAGCAGATGGCAGCTAGCAAGAGAATGAGACAAGACCGTGAAGCCAGCCCACACCGAGAAAATATAGAAAATGTTACTACGAGAAAGTTTATACCGTTTTGCACCAGCACTAGTTATGTTGTGTGTTAAGAATACATGTTGTGCCTGTTCTTGATATCTAAACTGGTTTAAGACACAAAGTTAAGTCTGTCTGTCCCTCCGTCTATCCCAGTATCCCTCCGTCTGTCTATCGTACAAACGATTGATTGTAATTAGGGTCTCTTGAAAGAAACCTTGAGTAACGGTAAAAGAAGATAATGTTGACTCTTACGTCATAACATCATAAAAGAAACTCCCATAGGTGATGATGAAAACTTAAAGAGATTTTAAAATAATATCAAAAAAGAAAAAAATCCCCAATTATAGATTGAAAATATAATGTTGATCGTATAGATTATATATTGCATAATAACCAATAAAGTTTTGATAAATACAGTAAACTACGGAAGAAAAGAGAAATATAGTATCCTCATTTTTCAATGTTTGTTTTGTTTATTATCTTTTTCCATAATATATTTTGTTTCTATTTAATAATGAAACAAGCCCTCCTTCTCTACCAGCAAAATTCGTAATTTTAGGAATTATTAATTTAGATTCATGACTCGTTTCATTTGAATGACACTCGTAATTATTTTTCGAATAATTTAGTTATTTATTTGGTCGCCAGGAAATAATTACGTCTGTAATCTGGATGTTTCCTACGTAATTTTAATATTTCTCATCCAAAATAATGTCGTGCTAGCTCAGTTAATTGGGTTCGAAGTTCATAATTGTTGCTTCTTACTCTGCCACCAATTGCTCAATCTGTCATCCATACATAGTGGCGAGGAATCTGTAAAATTTTATCAAAATATCTACTACTGGATTGCAAGTAACGAATAATGATTATCAGTTTTCTTTTAAAGTAACAAATTGGAATTTATTATAATGTGAAATATGATTCTAATAAAAGTTAAACATGAATTGTTACATCGTTAATCCAAAATGAAATTATCTTTGGTCATGACCAGCTGTCTCTACCTTGTAATAATTATAAATCAACCTTGATGTATTCGCGGATCTTCGCGCGCTCTTCACTTCTCCATTCGATGGCGTTCCGTAGAATCTTATCCATCGTCGCAGGAAAATATTACTTCTTCATAAAGTCCTCCGCCTAATGTTCACGATTAAGTTCAAATTCTCCCAGCGATACTATTATTACCCGTTACTTCCCTTACTCGCATCACGGATGGACGCCAATTTACGTACTGACTATTACCTTGTAGAATTCCTTCGTCTTTTCCCACAATAACGTTTTATCCTAGTATAAGAAACGATATACTTAATTATATACTAGAAGTTATTACATCGGATTTGGTTGTCCACCAACAGTGTTTCCTCGACTTGGTAAAATGTGAGGAGCCGAGCCGCTCATTACCGCGTTGCTAGAGAGAGTGTCCCTGTTATTCTTAAAACCCAAAGCATCAGAACTCTATATCATCCTCTTTTGTCTAACAAAAACAACACTATTCCACATCCTCTTCACCTAGCGAAAATGACCTTTACCGCCGGTGTTTATTTGTCACATAGCGACCGCCCTCGCGATAGTTTTTTGGCATCCCTATATTCTGCTTGATATAAATGACATCTTTATAAACGAAAATGGTTCGTCATTTTGGTATATCACAATAATATATTTCAAATATGTTCAAAGGTTTTGTAATTCAATGCACCTTTGAAACTTGCGTAATAATTGTCAATGTCGTTTCAAAATCTTCTTTGTATCTATAGTGTTCTTTGAGATATACAATGTAATAACGTTAATTCTAATATGAAATAATGGGTGTTTATGAAAGTAAAAAAATAAACTTAGTAATGGTTAAAAGGTATTGATACACTTTTCATTTATTAATATTTTACCCTACGGTGTTTGATATCGAATGTTTCTACATGGATTTGGTATTTACTGTACTGATTATCTTGTTATGAATGTTTGTATTTACCTGCCCTTTTCTTTTAGTCAACTTGCTTACACGGTCCAAAAAATTAGAGTGTACAATTCAGTTACGATACTTATAAAAGCATATCACTTGAAACCAAACGAACGATGTAGACCTAATTTACAAATTTAAATGCCAGCAAAAACAAAAAAAACTACCTCCCAGGCCGAATGTTTAAGAATGAGAGGTGTCATTGATATATCACCAAAGACAATTTAGTGATGAATAACTGGAATGTGTGTATTGTAATATATTACGTCACGTTTACACCAGATTAACTTTACACCCGATTAACCCCAATTAACTTTAAACATTTAGAAGTCGCGTTGGTACATTGGTATTATCAGAGAGTTCCTTTTCACTGCCTCCTACCACATTCAATATATTGATTATAATATTTTGCAATTCTCAGTATCTTTCAAGAAGACATTCACAAGATCTTCCCAAAAAAGAAAAACGTCTGTTTACGTTTGAGGTCTTGCAATATTGTACACTTATCCAGGAAATCTAATAGTCGCGAAACAAGCCATTTCGGTTACAAAAATGGAGGTTTGGGAGAATAAATTGAAATATATTTGATTTTTTTATTTAAGAAATAAAAAATTTATTTAGCAATATATTAAAAACATATTATGCATGTTTGTTTTACAAGACAATGACAAATATTTCGAACGTATTCTGAACATGCTATACTTTTAGATGATTATGCACTTTTTTTGAGAACTGGATTGCCATTTATTATGTAGCTCTGGATGCACAACTAATTAGTACTTCGAGAGATGCTTAAGTAAGTTTGCATAATTATGGAGAGATCAGAGTTTCCGTGTAGTGATTACGCGGGATGACATTCTCAAATGTTTTTGATAAACATCCGATAACCATCACTAAGAATTTATAAAGACACAATATAAATTCCTAAAAGTTGAAACATTAACTTTATACTGAAACAAAATCTTGGAAGGTAAGAACAATTCAGTTACTATACTTCAAGAAAAATTATATATATATATATATATATATATATATATATATATATATATATATATATATATATAATATATAGTTGAATTTACTGTAGATATTGTAATTGAATAATTTTTATTAAAAAAAGCTTACAAAGTAACCAAAATAATAATTATTCGAAATATCTACTTGTATTGATTCGGTAAGCTCGAATACATCACACTGCTTCTATCGCCAAAAACACCACGCGACTTCAGAAGAGTAAATTTGCTGAGTCGCCATTATGACTGATGACTTCTGGCTACATTTAGCTAATGGGTTTAACAAAATAGATTCTGTTAGGTACTTATTTAAGGCCGTAGACTGGTTTGAATTATCTAGTCTGTTACAGTTAACTCCAGCGGTAGTAGTGGAAACATAATAAACAAAAGCAAGGCAATGAGGCTGAAAATAAAGCCTTCGTAATGGAAATTTGGTGTTCACGAGACTGAAATTTAAATCGTCTTCACTGTGTCCGATTCAACAGAGAACTGGAGTCGCGTCTAAGCACAACGGGAGTTTTAAAAAGCAACGGACATCTAATAAACCAATTTGAAAGAACACGTCGGAAGTACCGGTTGAATCATTCAATAACTTGTTCGCACCACAAATCAGACTGCCCGAATGAAATAGCTATTGTAGTGTAGCCAACAAAAATGATTGATTTTTTCGTGTTTCCGGGCGCGTCAACTGCTTTGGTCATTAGTCCCGCTAGTGTAGTGCATGCTTTTCATCGGGAGATGGCGGTGATCTTCCCCCCCTGGATGGCGAGATCCGGCGCCGACCTACCGTCAGCTAGTGGGGATTCCCCCTAACCAGGACTCTCCCACCAGCGGGGCACCGCCCCAGGCGGGAGAAGCTCTAAGCTCCCGACCGATCTCCCGGAATATGTGGTAGTGTAGTGCATGTTAGTGTTAGTGTGTGTGTAAGGGGAGAGGATAGGACAAGGAAGAGGAAGGACAGATCGACCGCGGTCCGTGGCTTGTTTGTTAGGGTACTGCTCCGGCATTCGCTTGGTGATGATCGGAGAAACCACGGAAAACTACCGATCAGACCTGCCGGTCACTAGAATTCTCCTCCAGACAGCGACTGAATTCGACCTAGCTGAAAAGCTAGTGTCGAAAATCCTGCCGCCGTGGGGAGTGGGAACCTAGGACCTCCCTGTCAGAGTCGTTACAGTGACATCAGTTGATGCACTGAGCTACCGCTCCCGGTCCAACAAAAATCTCCGTACTATTCGTTAACAGTGTACACGTTAGCTTCGCAATCCGTGCATTGCTGCCCACAGCACGAGACCACTGTGCGTCGCATGGCCCGTCCCGCCGCGCGGATGTGTCGCAACACTCGTCTGTCGTTGGAGCACGAGAGTGCCAGCACGGAGACGGCGCGCAGCAGCTCGCAGACCGACGCGAGGGTTCTGAAGAGCGCCTCCGTGTGCACGATCCTCGTGATCCAGATGATGTCGTCCATGAGGCGCGTCCCGTCCTCGTCGTACGTGGGCGGGACCCTCAGCGCCAACGCTGCGATCTCCGCCGCCGTCTCCCCGACGCCGGTCGTCAGCAGCAAGCGCACGTACTTCAGAGACCTGCGGAAAAGACGCGCAGCACTCTTTCAGCACGCTTTGTTGTTGTTGTTTTTTGTTTGGATTTGCGTTTATTTTTCTTTATTTTTTATTTTTGGGGGGAAGACGTCTCATATTCGGCATCTACATTTTAGATCGCGTTTCCTTAGAAGTCTGACCTCCCGAACAGACGTGTCGCGTTAACGTCCCTCGCTTTCAATGCCAGCTGTCGGTCGCATTCACCAACAACTGTGTATGGTTGGCGTAACGTGAAGTCTCGGTTTGGCGGATGTAATTAATTTTATCGGGCATCTGCCACGGTGCTTTTCCCAGTGCGTGACACGGCACACACTGAGGATCTTCCCACTTCGGAAATCCACCGCTTCTAGTCTGAATTGTCCTTCACAGCTTGTAATTTGAAAGCCAGCGTGCTAACCCCCATAGCACCAGGGAAACATCGTGTATCAGGGTTTGTGTGGACAGTGTTTTATCAAATACCTCGCTACAAATACACTGGAGAGAACCGGCGCCGCACGTCCAATCGGCAGAGAATAAGAAGATCCGCAGAGGTTGCGAGAGAATTTGAACACCTTTGTTAGATGTTGCCTACCTTAGTGCATCTCATTAGAGAATGATGATCAGAATGAGATAGCCGCGAGCGGAGGAGGTAAAGGTGTATGGGGTTCAAATTCAATGCTTTTATGAATTTTCCTTTTAAATACAACATTTTTTGATTTACACACACACACACACACACACACACACACACACACACACACACACACACACACACATATATATATATATATATATATATATATATATATATATATATATATTGGGATATACAAATTTTCTCTCTACTTTAATATCTTGCAAAGATCTTAGCGTCCGGCTTGCTGGGTCAATGGGTCACGATATATTATAATCCTTATTACCTTTATAATGGATTATAGGATCCGCAGACTATACAGCGCTGCTGGGAATCTGAAATAGAATGATTCTAATTCCTAGTTCATTACTGTTTGGATTGACTAAATGAAAGATCACTTTCTTTTCTAAAGAACAAAATTTAACAAAGTTTATTGTTACCTTTTTGCAAACAATATAGTGAATTTAATAAATGATTTTGATGTAGGCCTTTTATTAAGATATCTTTGAATTTAGAGTTTTATACCGCGGTTAACTTATCTATTCTTCGTTGATGTCCCTCGAAGACTTCTCAGTCGAAATATCTTGCGAGCTTGCCGTAGTCCAAAGTTCCAAGAAATCCTCTTCTGCTCCTATCCAAGATGGTGTCAAACTATCAAAATTATCAGTCCCGATTACGTCCTATGACAGTCCCGAAACCTATAACTCAATCACCACTCCCGACAAAGTTCCAATTTATGCATCAATATTACTTCCACATGCAATATCTGCAATATTATTTACTGTCCTTAAACTTTCACGATCTGAAAACCCGACTCTGACTATCTGCACTCCACTCGCTCTCTCTCACGATCCGTTCAGACACGCGATGCCGGTCAGAATGAAATCTTCCTGCTTGATTCATCCGCGAAGCTTCCTATTAAACTCCCTTCTTTTTTTTCATAACATTTGACCGTCATTCTCTCACTCAGCCAATCCATGCGTTCGTTATATTTTGGTGTAGCTGACCTTTCGATCGTCTAAACTTCTTAATGCATATTCCACCATATAGTCTTCAAATAAATGTTAGTTTACATTCATGTGACATATCGGTATGTCACAATATATAATACATTAAATTAAAGTAAATCGTATGTATGGTAAATTATAATAATACATTTGATAAATTTACACCTCTTAAATATGTCGCATCTCCACTACTTTCGATATTTACTCAAAATATTTTTAAGTGAAGGTTTTCGCATATTGAATGTTTTCGGCAGATATGAATAACATGTTAAGTAATTACTTCCTTAGGGATAGTTCATATATATATATATATATATATATATATATATATATATATATATATATATATATATATATATACTTTTATGTAAGCAAAGAGGAACTAAGAATGAAATAAGCAATAGACAACAGCGCCGCATAATAATAATTATTAGGAAAGTAATAGAAAACATAAAGGGCGGAAATAGGCGTTATGAACAGTGAATAGAACCCAAATTTAGGAACATTTTAAAACAAGAATCACATTATTCGAGCCACGGGTTCCGTAAATATCATAAATTGTGTAAATTGCATGTATAACACGGCGAAGATTGAGGACATGGCACCCATTGTTGTACTTCTGGAAGTATACAACAAGACGAGTTTTATTGAATATCCAGTGAATGCCTGGGTGGATTTTGGCCAAACTTTCAGAAATTATAGAGAAAAATATTTAGAACAGGGCAAAATTAGTCACGGCGCGGGGGAATTTATGTAAGGCTCGGAATAAATTATTATCCAGTTTCATAGCATAGCGGATTAAGAAAGAATTGAAAGAGTGACCGAAGATGTAAGTGACGTCATCACGAGTTGTTGAGAAGACGAAAAATAAAGGTTTTTGGAAAAAGGAAAATAGGAAAAGGGAATTTGGTAATGTGACGATTACAAAATGAAAGTTAGTAAAATTATGAAACATAGTAAGACGCAAGATGCCCGAAAACAGTGAAAATGTAAACGTTTTCGAACATTTCTTATGGTGCTGGGCATGTGAAGACAGTCACTCGGATTGTGTGGACCAACAATGTAAAATGTGTTACAGACAGAATGAGTTCGGGTCTGATGATGATCGCACGCGTTTTGATGCTGTGTTAAATTTTTGGAGAAATTTCGCGGAAGTGTTGTGCAAAAGTTCTTAAGTTATTTTCGGTTATATAAAATCAGTTGTTCAGATTAAGTGGAGCTAAAATTCAAGTTAATTTGTTTAGAAATTCACGGAAAAATCCGCATGGACAGTATTCACGCAAGTTAGGCGCAGGAAACAGGAGCGTCGCAAAATCTAACTACGTCACGAGAAATAGAAGTAACGTTTAGGGAAGACGCGATTAGTGCAAGGAACAATAAACGTGAATACGTTTGGTAATTTTAAATGGACGAGTGCATCTGGGATCTGATGGCAGCTGAACGGGAACTGCGTGCATGAAAAATGCACGTTACAACTAGCAACGACGGGCAATGACAGGGAGTGACATCGCTGCGAAAAGGGAAGTGGCACGAATTGTGCAATTACTGTATTATTTTGTTGTTTGTTCACGCGCAAGTCCAAAGAAAGGAAAATTCTGTCGAAGACCAAGTCCTGATATTAGGTTAAGGATAGGATTATAAAAAGGTCACGACCGAATGCGCATTTTGATGTATGTATGAGATTTTTGTATTATATTTTCAGTGTGCAGGTTTGTATTTTCTTCTCCTGTGTGTTTATGTATTTCTGTTGTCATGTTTCGCAAGTCGGAGGGGCAGACTGTGCTTATGGATAGGATATAAGCAAAGGAAATCCGAAATTAAATGTATGAGCATCCCATATGGCTCATAATTGCCTTGAATCCATGTGTTTTTATTCAGTAGTTGTATAAAATTTGACCCAGGCACGAACGAAACGGACCCTTACCTCAACTCCGTATGGAGTGAGCGCGCGGACCACGACGAGGTAGGATATAAATAATGATTCGAGCTAGCAGAGGTACGGGCAACCGATAAGCGAAGGTATTGTGGCACCCAATTGCAAGTTAGAGCTATGGTAGGGCAAAGATAGTGCACGTGACGAGTAGAGAATACAGCACCCGTTGCATTGGACGCCCAACGTGTGGGCGTGATTAAATATAGTAAGAGTAACCGGAGAGAGGATACACAGGAGGACGTTGCAGTATTGTTACAGGCCCAATAGAGAGGAGAGAGAAAGTAGTCGCGATGTAGTAGAGACACTTCTTGAGAAGCTTCGCGTTTTGTTTTAATTTCAAAGTTTAGTTCTGTAATTTAATTTAAATACGTGAACTGACTGATAAATATAAATTGTCATGAATAAATATTTTTGGGAAATTAAACATTTTTAAAGTAAAATTTAAAAGGAGGAAATTCAAATAGAAACTGCAGGAGACAATCATTTACCGTATGTGGCTATAAAAAGCAAAGATACGCTGAAGAAGTGCAACAAATATTTTGAACAACCCAGGAATATGTTTTTTTCGTAAGGCTTGACTCCTGCTCAGTGTTCATTGTTACGCCGCTGAATACCGTGATTCTAATTAATAACAAAATTGCATTTTAAGTAGATTTCATAGATTAAATTAATAGTACACGTAAACACTCGAAACTATTAAAGTACCCTAGTGCGCCAAGTGATGTTTGTCTCACTCGTCAGTTTTACCGAAAACGCAAAGAAACGACGCTATGCTCAGATCCTTTGGCTGGCGCCGCGCTGGTGTCTGCTGTGACGTGGCAGCCTCTTTGAATTCGACGCGACAGCCGGAAGTAACATTTGCACTCAATTTTCTGGGATACCATTATTTTTCGAAAGAACTGGAATTACATTTTTTAACTGCCATTACTCATGTAATTAAATTCACAATCTGTTTGTAATCGCAATCTTTTTGAATTTGTTTGTAACGGGAATATCCGGACATCATTTATCTTTCTTTTTGTGTTTGCATCTCAGTTTGCCAATATTTTTTGGCAAAAATATTTTGCTCAAAGTAGCCTATATGATATTACAGTTCATTTAAAAGGGTCGCAAAGCAATAAAAAAATTGAATAAGATTGCCATTCAAAGATAAATTAATATTATTGTATTTTTTGTCCTGAGTGGCCCCACTAAATACAGATAGCTAAAAAATATCAATATAGGAAAGCCTAGTCAGTGTTGTATTTTGTTATTTCAGTTTTCATCTAACATCAAACTCACTATGACTATCAAACCGAATTGTACCGGCAGATTTCTTCCAATATGAACTCTTTTTATGGAATCGGTCGGTTTTCAATTTCTTGTTGTTTATGGAGACGTTCTGTCTCGAATATCGTTTATGGCAATATATCCTTGAACCATAAGTAATAACAATCTATTCCAATATTCCATGCTCGATTTGCTCAAACTTGACGATGCAGACGCAGGGATGCAGTAAATCGTTACAGATTATTATTATTATTATTATTATTATTATTATTATTATTATTATTATTATTTTGAATTGATCGTGAATTTGCCATCCTAGGACCACACGAACGCGCCACTTGTACCCACTGAAGCCCAGTGACATTCTCTCAGGGGCAGGTGCACGTGGCCTTTTTGGTGGATCAGCCCTTTTGTGCCGATTTGTGCACCTACACCCCAGGTTTGTTAGTCCTGAGGGAGATGAAGTATGAGATGATGATAGGTGAATGGACAATCACAAACATACAACACTAACACACAACCATGTCCTAGACGGGACTCGATCCCGCGATCTTTCCGTCTTAGATCGTCACGGCACTACTGCCTATCGATCTCGGCTATCCGGATCGGAGATTGTTGTTGTTGTTGTTATTAATATATTGTTACTAATATTTATTATTAGTAATATTAATTTTTATTCATATTATTATTATTATTATTATTATTATTATTATTATTATTATTATTATTATTAATATCATTCACATTATTGTCAAGTTATAAAGTAATGTAATCATTTGTCACACACCTCGTGACCTTACGTTCCCAACAAATGTTGGTTATGCCACTGCATTATCTACTTTTCGCTAATACTACTTTTCAGAAATAAACCATTTCGAACTTTAATGAAATAATATATAAGGAAGCAATTCATTGGTTATTTTCTGTAAATAATCCCCAAACAAACCTCTTTGTTATTAATTGTTATTATACGTACGTTTTTTTATTAGTGATGCATACTGACAACCTTCTGTGAAGTATTGATGTGTCACGTTCCAACTTCCGTATTTTCACTATCGTTGTTATAAGAAATCCAATATTGATAACAAGGAATGTACACACTGGACCATATCCGAAAAACAGGGCTTCCACGTTCAGAGAGTTTCTCCACTCTGTAATCAACATTGTGCAAACACGTCAGAATTATCAATTCATATTATGTCGATAAATTTGCGAGAATTTTGTAATGATATTTTAAGTATTATCAATGTTAAAATAAATAAACTAGTATTATAGAAGATCTTTCTTAGAAATAATAAAACGAATTATTCTGTTAGTATTATATGTATACCTTTACGACACATACACAAACACTTGAACCATTTCAAGTGGAGCAGGACCGTACGCAATACAAGACAGTGGCAATTTATACCCCAGTACCAATACACATATTTCCTTTTTTCTGCATTTATATACGAAAGAAATAGATTTTTCCTTTCTTTCATGCTACGCAAGTAATATAGAGAAAGTTATGTAATGTTGCAGGAAAAACGTCTTTTTTTGGATGAGGTTAGGACAAGGAATAGGAAGGAAAGACCGCGCGCGGTCCGTGGCCCGTTTGCTATGGTGCTGCTCCGGCATTCGCCTGGGGTTGATCGGAGAAATCACGGAAAACTACCGATCTGAGCTGCTCGCTAGAATTCTCTTGCAGACAGCGACTGAATTCGACCTACTTTGTAGCAGGTGTCGAAAATCCTGCCACCGTCGGGACTCGAACCTAACAAGCTCCAGGTACGAGGCACTGCAATGACATTAATACTTCGAGCCACCTACACCGGTCTTGGGTTCAAACCTCACGTAATTTAATGTTTTACGTTGTATTTGTGGCAAGGGGATCACATCGAATTGCTCCTATAATACACATAAACACTAAGCCTTATATAATCTCTTGGCCTGACAGGTTACTGTATTGAAATTGAAGAACTAATTTTTTACATACTGATATTGTACAGGCACCGAGATGATACAATGGATACCATGGGCAATAATGTAAAAGTATACGACCGCGGTAGGCGCACATGATGGTCGGGAATTGAGAAGGAACTCCTCGCTGGTAATGACCTTAGAGGAGCGGTAGGTAACGTGAGAGGCCCTGGTAGACAGTACCGGAGCTGGACAATTTTGGGCCCCGGGCTATGCTGAAACTAGCCCCGCCCTCCCAAAAATATTAAAAATTTGAAAATTGTATAAAAAACTGAGTTATTGTATTTCAACACATAACAAAAATTACATTTAAGCTAGAAAAAGTTTTGGGATATATATTTTAAATAATAGTTTTAAGTAAAACTACTTAGTATCAAATAATTTTATTTCCATGGTGAGTTTAAAACGCTAAAATGTTTATGTTTAATTAGCGTTCAATAAAATTACTTGTTAATACATGGAATTTTAATGTTAGCGTCATTTGATTCATTTAATAGAATCCTAATAAGTAGGGGCGGATTTTGATGACCTAAAACACTGCTAAAAAAGATCAATAAAATGCTCTTAAAATGTTTTTAAAACGCCCTAAAACAAAGAATAATGACGTAAAAATTAATCAAAACCACTTCAGAAGAATAACTGATCTATTGGGTATGTTATTGCTGTAATCAAGGCTTCTTCCTTTTGTTGAAGTCAACTCTGTTTGCAAAGTTTTAGTTTGAACTGTTCTTTACAAACAAATCTGTCTTAATTTATCGCGAAATCGGCGAAACTGACTACGGCGCCGATAGGCGTCACAGATCCTTAGATTACATAGTACTCACAACGATTGAGATTACAATATATGAGCGAAGAAATCGAATTGACTACTCAGAAATTCTGCGAAGAAAATTGTGTTGCATCTCGTAAATATTTATTTGAAGCAAGTACCATTAAAATCGATGAAATCACGGAAAAATGCATTAAAAATTACAGAAAAATGACTTATTGGTCGAAATCGACGAAAAATGCAAAAAATGACAAAAAGGGCCATTTTCTTTGGTCATGACATAAAATGAATTTATATACTAAACGACATTCCCCTGAAGGGAAAAAAAATATTTCATGAAAATCCTCCTCCTACTTATAAGCAATGACTATAATGAACTATTAAAAAAGTAATTGAAAATACATAATTATCAAACAACTGTACCGCAACTTATACAATTACGATAACGTTTTTCTTGAGTTCTAATTTCTTTTTAATTTTTTTTTCATTTTGTTCTATCAGTCCCATGAACTGATGGGAACCGGAGCCCCTTGACTAGTGGGGCCTCAGGGAATCGCCCGTTCTGCCAATGCCTAGCGCCAGCACTGCTGGTAGATCTATAGGCGCTGGTAAATAGCATGAGGGAATATGATTGGAATAAGAAAGACCTAAAAGTTCGCCCCCACTCAAGAGAATTAGAAACTAACTAGTAAAAGAATGTCTGTGTCATTTTGTTGATTCACTAGTGTTCTTGGCTAATGCTTCGAACTATCTTCAAAGCCTCTACCCACAAGACGTATAACCTTCTGAACTTTATAAAAAAGTAATCTTTAAGAATCTACTCTGCAGATACCCAAACTCACAAACTTAAACTAAAAACATGTTTCATCTAATTTTTAATTCATCTCATTTCATCTGAAATTACTCATTATATATACATATATGTAGGTTACGATATTTAATACGTCAGTTTGCAATCTAATACCTTAGGGTGAGAATTTATGTACACAGAAAACCAAGATGAGGACCTTCATGTTTACCTTCAGGGTAGAAATATGTTTTGGTGTGGTACACAAACGAAATGATATCTCGATCGTCGTACTCTCTCCATGGCTGGGTAGCTAAAAGCACAGTATGGAGCAGAGAGCCGCCCCACACGTACACGCTGTAGCAGGCGAATGCTGGCCAGCGGTTTCTTTTTTTACGAACTCCCAAAGACGCCCTAAAATTAAATTACTCAGTATTGTTGATAAAAGCATTGATATTATAGGGAATAAAATATAACTTACCCGAGACCCCTGGCCATGTTGAAGCAAATTGTATTGAGCCACAGAACAGAAGACATCATAAAGAAATTCAACACAAGAAGAACTGCAAGAGAAACCATTTCTAAAGATAAGTGTGTTATTAGAGAGAAGAAAAACAAGAATTTTTGTTGTTTAAATTTTTTAAATTTTGACACTTTTTAAAAACTACACATTCAAATTAAATGTTCTCCATTTCAGCATGTGGTTTTAACAAAAAAAATTAAGTTAGGCTATTTAGAAGAAGTGGTCTACATTTTAATGGATCGTATACCTTTCGGTGTTCTGTTAACGTTTTCTGTGTTCCGTTCGTTCTGTTAACAGTTGACAACATTTGTATCATATCTTTATTACCAAACATGAAAATTACTTATTATAAAATATTATAAATTATTGTATTCAACAATATATCCACCACTGTTCAGGGAAAGTATCGCTAATAAACATTCAGGTAATTGTCATTATTTAAACATCAATTCCACATAGTTTAACTTCTATACTCACCTATCACATTCCTTATCATTTGAAAAATAAAATAAAATTGCGAATTTAATAACCAGTTACGTTTAATTTCTAAATTTCTTTACAAATTAATTTGTCACAGTCTAGAACGCTTGAAGATGATTGGACATAATGGACTGTTACCATTTCCCCATTTTTGATAACTCCTGTGACTGCATATTTTAATAGGAAATATGAAAATATGTTTCGAAATACTATACAAGACGGTAATAAAATAATGATACTATTTATGTTTAGGATATTTAAATAGAAAGCTTGTTATTTTCAAAATCATATGTCCTGGACATAGTTGAAGTACAGTGAAAGAATAAATACATGTAATAAGTCTTTCAATAATAATAATAATAATAATATAATTATATAATAAATCGATTTGTAGATTTAATAATATTAATTATAAGATGTATTATTACTGGAACCCGGAAGTTTAAGTATTTATTTAAGTTAAAATATGTAGGCAAAAAAGGCATTATTTTTAATAAACTAGACTTACAAAAACATATTTTGGTTAAAGTAGGAATGCAAAAGACATGAAAACAATGAAAAGTCACCATTTAAAAGGGATTATTGTAAAAAATTAACAATTAAAATGATTACTCTTTTAATGCATCTCTAAACTTTACACCAGCACTTATATGGAAGAAAACAATATTTTCTTTGAAATCTTGATTGCGTATGCCCATCCCGTATGATGACTACGTATTTGTTTCATTCCCGATGTTGTCAGTACAAAATGATATTGTTGCCTTTCTTTTGAAGTTGGGAATGTAGGCCATATTTATAAACCTCTGCCAGGGGCCTTCCAAGCCTAGCATGCTACCAGTGTTCGGTTTTGCGATTTATGAACGGCCCCCGACCAATTCCAGTCGCCCCTTGAGCTCCTAGCAAGTTCCTAGATGGCAGGCCCGTAAGAGCTCTGCTGGTAGAGGTATATAAATACGACTCGTAGTCAGTGAAAACGGTAGTTTTCGTTCTTCACACTTGCGTACTTGGCAGCACTGGGAAGGACCGCACCGTAGATCGCGTACAGAGAGCTCTGGCCTCGAAAGGAATTGGAGGTTATGAGCAGGTCAAAAGTGGAATGAGAATCCTCGAGGGTGAACAAAGCCAGTCGTCATCAGTGAAAGAAATAAAAAAAATTTGACAGATGTAATCGTCCTTTCACACTTAGATTTCTAAAAGTTCCAGGCCTTGGAACCTCTGTTTGCAGAGAATGACTAAACGCGATAGTGCTTTCGTGTTGTCCAGGCTGCAGGCATGTTTTAACCTTGATTGAGATTAATGTCAGCAGAAAATGAGTAATGCTACAACCGCACATAGTTTCTCGCATTATTTCTAAATTTGCAATTTTCGAAAATTCAGAGTTCAACAAAAATGAGAATGAAGATATTCTTTTATCGACCTTATTTTATTCACGGAAAATTTAAAGAAAATATTGGCAGCGGTTTCTGAGAAAATGTTTTTTCTTCGCATAAATTGCATTAATTTCAATCAGAAATTATGCGAAAACGACTTCTTTTTTTTAAAAAAATAGTACACCTTTTTTAAAGAGTAGCACAATTTTTTACGACTTCTGATCCACACACAGAGAAAATTTAAAGAAAAATGGAGAAGTTTTTGAGAAAAAGTTAAAAAAAAAATTTTTTTTTCATTTTTATTGGGTCGTACGGTCTGTTTTTTCTCTTTTAAATGCTTCAAACCGTCTCTCGCTAAACTTCTTAGTTTTTGTGCAAATGTTTCGAAGCGAGTGTAAACTGTTAAGCCTTTAACAATAAGTGAACGTAGATGCATTTTCTCGAATTGGCAATTTGCAGCACATTCATGCATGTCAAACATCATAAACTATAATAAATAACATAATTGTTTTTTAGTCATGTAATGATTGTCTCTAGTGAATAAATTAGAATAGTTAATAGGTCACTAATGGACAGCAGCGGTTTTGCATTAGGTGCAGTATTACTCCAAATCGGAGAGCATAGGCAACAACGTATAATCCCTCTCGATAGCAGAATTCTAAAAGGGCCAGAACTTCAATACTGTGCTTCGGAACGTGAAGCCCTTGGGGCGGTTTGAGCCTCGCTAAACTTTAGAACATTGTTGATGGAACGCCCTTTCACCATCATTACCGTTCACAAGGCCCTTCGGTTCTTGATGCGAAGCCACACAAATAACGAGAGGTTGTTGAGGTGGACTCTGTGGTTACAACAATTTGATTGTGAAGTCGAACACTGCGAAGGGTGAAAAAACATACTGCCGGAATATCTGTCACGAATAAATGTAAAGGAAAAGGAATCGTCGAATGATCTCATAGGGGCGATACGAGTGTGCGGCATCGACCCGAAATGGACGAGAGAAACAATTATCGAGATTCAACAACAAGACCGATATACTCGCGAGGTAATCAAGATGATGCAAAACGAAGAATACGACGCCACCATCGTGACAAAGACACGGGAGCAGAGCAGAAATCAATGGAAGCTGTACGACAGTGTCGTGTTTCGGAAGGTCGGCAAAATAAGGGACCACTTTCGAATTTGGATGCCGGAAAAAAGATCGAAAAGGATTAATTACATAAACTCATGAACATTACGGTCATTTTGGCGCGGTCAAAATTACAAGGATTTTAATAGAGCAATATTATTGGTCGAACATGGAACGGGATATACGGCGTATTGTAAGTGCATGCGACGTTTGTCAGAAAACGAAGCAACCAAACCGGCATTATGAGGGAGAATGGCGAGCTATTGTGCCAACGGGCTCAAGAGAACTTTACGCCGTGGATTTGTATGGTCCTTTACTCAAAACTAAATTCAGAAATCAATATATTTCGTTTTTATGGATGTATTTTCAAAATTAGTCCAATTATACCCCATCAGGAAGCCGAATTCTGCAAATTGCATTCGCCAAGTACAGAATTTCATGAAATCGGGGGGGGGGGAAGTTGACGAAAATATTAAGTGATAGAGGATCACAATTTATGAGTGAACGATGGAAACAGGAAATGGAAGCACTGGGTATTGCTGTCCATTATACGGCCGTCAGACATCCCCAAAGAATGTCTGATGGGTGAATGAAACAAGGACGCAACGTCAGGTGAGATTGTGAAACGCAGGTTATGAGAGTCAAATAGATCGCGGACGATGCCGACGATATATTGACGTCCTTGGTCGGGGGAAGCTGTGACGGTCTATTCAGACGCGCCCAATATTTAGACATTAATTACAAAAAGGACGCTTAGTTTCCTTATGTAAACATGGACGAACAATTGAAAGTACATTAGTGGAATTTTATATTTGTTAATTTAATTGCATTCTCAAGAGCGAGGCTCAAAATGAACAATGGCAATATCAACAAATAAAAGTAGGGCATATTCTAATAAAGATAACATGTCGTAAAATCATACCGTTCAAAATTAAATAAAGTTCGTAATGGTAAAAAAATATTCCCATATTAAAAGAAGACAGTCAGATGTTCTCGAAAAGTGACGAACAAAAATCACTGATATTTATTGAAATAAAGGAAACTAGTGTTTAAAACGGGATTACGAACGGTGCAAATATTTCGGAACATTTTTTGGGAATTATGGCAATGCCAAAAGGTCTATTTAAAGAAATTAACGTAAGTAGAAAGCGAAAATGAAGTAAGAATATAGTGGAAAGTCGTCTTTTGTCTTCAAACCACGCGGTCTGAAAATCGAAGGGAACCTCGAAAGGGATCGAGACGCTCTGCGAGACGCGTCGTGTGGTCGAGTCGCTGAGGACTGAAAGTGTTTATGATTCGAAATATTGAAATGATGGGAAGATGTATTCTTTTATGTTTTGTGTGGAACATTGAATATGGATTGCAGTGATCGCAGAATTGCCGAACAATAGAAAGGGAAGTTGAAATAAAACAACATTTTATTCATTTTCAACCAATCAAAATTTATAACAAGGCCAATGATGTTTTAAAATGTTAAGATATTGGGAAAGACATGGCCATACATGCATTTATTCATAATTTATTTAATTGTTTTTAATCAAATAGATAAAGTGCACTCGTTTGGATGTTAAGAAAATTTAATTGTATGAATGTAGAAGGAAGTATGTGTTGTAAATGTTAATAATAGGGTATTATATATGCATTTGTTTTGTTTTGTTTGTATGTATAGTTGATGTTATTACTAACGAAGAAAATTTCGCCAACATCTGACAGAATAAGGAATAAATCCAACCAAGTTTATTCTGTTTCATAATAGAAATTGTATGGAGTTATTAATTTTGATGGTAATATTGTAGCAAATATGGAGTAATTAAATTTTATACATCTTCCCCAAGCAGGAATAATTTTTATTTCGATTTCCTGTATAGGATATAAATAAATATATATAAATAAATAGATATATAGAAACCACGATAACAAGGAGCCACAAAACATGGATGCCGACTACACTACGTGTTAGAGGAAGTGATTTACTATATATAGAAACAAAATTTATCCATTTTTTTGTTACCATGACTCGCAATATGAATTTTTCTGTCGAAAACTCTGCACTTTCAGGCGCACAATAAAAATACTTTCTCTTCTTGCGGAAGGAATACAATGATGTCAAAGAAAAAATGCTTCTGAAGCTAAAATAGACAAGAAAGACAAAATAAAATAACTCGCGAATGGCAATTAAGTAATTTCTATTGTAAAAAGTCATAATTATTGCTGTTAAGTAATTGTTAATATTCAATACATAATACTTGTTTTTACTATTTTTATTTTAAATAAATATAATGCATTGTTTTCAAGTACTTACTTGTTTCATCACCCCATTTCTGAAGGTAATATTCCCAGAGAACATAGAACACATGCCCGATGAAGAGAGACAAAATGTGGCATATAAGAGCTTTTCCGTGAATGGTCCTGTAAATATCTGAACGACTTCCAAGGATTATCAAACTTACTGCCAATGCAATGGCCGCAAGCACAGAGAAATGTCGAAATACCAAATAGTATGCTTTTATAGTCTTACTTCTGTGATGACAAAATCCTACTGTCTCATTTTCTCTTATTGCGTCAAAGAATGATTCAAAACACTTGTAGTTTTTCACATCAAAACCATTCAAAGAAAAGTCGACATTTTCCTTCATAGATTTCAAAGCTTCATTTGGCTGTAATATTTTGAATTCTCCGCTACTGCAGAGCGAGTTGCTACCATCCATAATGTCTGTAATGGTGTTGTTAGGAAAGTAGCTGCGAAAAACAGAATCTTCGACTGACCATGTGTTACTTTCAGCATCTTTACACTCCGCTACAGAATTTCTTAATTGAATCTTTTGACCAAATTTGCAACATTTTCTAATGGTAGTGATTTCTTCTGTATCAAAACACATACGAAATACATGAGAACTTTGTGATTCCGATAGCGAGTCCAAGCAATACTGAAAATTTCCAAATTCAGCATTAAACGTATTGCCGTCAATATATGTAAAACTAACAATCAAGGTGTAATTATCTGTGATACTGTAACGGTCGGTATTATTAGTATTTAATAAAATGAAAAATTCAGAATGGCATACATCTATGTTTCTGTATTCAACAAATAATTTCTGGTGGGGCAGTTTATTCAATACAGACGGAGGCAACCAGTAAATGTTCTGTGATTCGAGCTGAGCAAGATCACCCATGTCAACATAGTCGCCTTCTTCCAGGATTTGGGTTTTATATCCTGGTCGTTTAACACAGTCTCTTCCATTTGCATGAAGCTCCTCCCCATTTCGACAACATTTAAGAATTGGATCTGGATCAGCTAATTCATCACATAATGTCACGGACAATACAAAACATAGAATTAACGATATCATGAAAAAAGTCACTGACACACAATGTTGTAAACTCTTCAAAACGTAATATTTTGAAACAATTGTATACCACGCTGAAGTGCTCGAACTTTTTGATTCCTGAAAACATGCACCCCTAGAAATTAAAAACGAACTCCGATAGTGGGAAACGCACTTATTTTCCAATATTTCACATTCAACATTTTACGAAAACAGCTCCTTATTAATCACAGTTGTCTTATTCTGTCGTTTCAATAAACATGCACCATGCATTGTGTACCATCCACTTGCTAGGAACATTTCACTATTGCCTCACTGTTAACACTGAAAACATTCTTAAGAAAACATTCTCCCCTCCTGTGGCGTCGCGTACGTAACTCTACAGCCTCTTGCCTGATTAGGGTTTCCGTTTCCGAGGAAGGCGTGCAACTGATGATACCTTCAACCTTCTTAGATCATGAGGGCTCTCGAAAAACGTCCCATTCTGAATTCAGAAACTACTTTGGTACTAATTTGACTTGTGCCATAATTTTATAGTAAGATGTTATAAACTCCAGTTAGATGTTCGTTACTATTTTAAACTCCAGTTTGAAGTTTTATGCGAATTAAGTTTGAAGGAAATTAAATTGAAGAAATAGTATGAACTCTTAAAATTTGAAACTTCACATCATATAAATTGAGACTTAATAAAGATTGAAAATAACTGAATGAACACGTTAAAATTATGTTGATGTATGGATATGTCGTCCACAGTATATCGAAAATAATTGTTAGTGACAAGTACAATGAACAAACCGTAGTGATCAGAGAATTATTCGCTTCTTAACTGATTATAAATTCCATTAAAAAGCAACTTTGTTTCCTATAAGAGTAGATGACTGGTGCAACATAGTTTTACTTTCCCGCCTTACTACGTAAGAGTATATATTCTGTTTCACCGAAAATCGCTGATACATCGACAGGAAACTGGGCTTTGGTAAAGAAAAAGTGAATGAATCTTGTTCATATATGAATAAGATTCATCCACTTTTTCTTGTGGCTTTTCTTTGTGGGTTCTCAGTACCGAAAAATCGATTGATGCAAACGCCTGTCAATTTGTTTGAGGTCAACGCTCGCAGCTAAATCGTTCAGACGTTCTCCAAAATTGATATGTCTCAATCGGTCTAAATGTACTTGAGACTTTGCGTGTTTCAAACGGATATTTTGGTTTCTCCGTCTGCCCATTCGACAGTCAGACAATGCCCGCCTACGCGCATGTTCTCCTGATTCTCTGCCCGCATGGACGCCTCCATCTGTACGACTGCACCTGCCCACCCATCTCTCCTCATGTACAAATGTCTGTTTGTCCGTCTATGCGCCTGTCGGCCGGTCCATCTGTCCACCAAGCGTGTGTTCTCTTCATTGAATATTGTATGCGGGGGAAGCTGCTGTTAACGCACCTGATAGAACCTTTAGCTGCCGATAGAAGCTAGCAAGGCGATACTTCGGAAAAAAAACTAGAAAGGTATGCTCGACTCAAGGAAAGGGGAATCTATCTAGTGGTTTGAGAGGGCTCAGGTCATTTTCACGTAGCTTTATTTTAAATGGGTACTACTGCGACCTACAGGTGTGCTTTATCAATTCCCAGAATGTCTTTTTTAAGTTTTGCCACAATTCATTTCCTTCCATCAACATCTTGCCCAGCAATGGCCTTCGTCTTTTGCCCACAAAGGAAGTCGAGCATGATCTCATGAAGGCGGAAATTCTCTTCCGCTCTTTCTGTCTGCTCGGCCAGATACAAGGTTAGCGGGAGAAATGATGTTGGATGCGAATGTAAATTAAAACAAAGTAACCTTCCCTTGCACTTCGTGTTATTATTTGGTTTTATTTACCCTATGCCAAAAATTTTAGAGCAGGTCACATAATTGCTGTACTTCCTCTGCCAGAATGCCTAGAAGACCCCCTTCGGGGTGCCCTGCTATTGCAATTTTGTTAATATATGAAAATGATGATGATGATGATGATGATGATGATGATGTGGATAATAAGCATGACGATGTAAGAGATGGTGATATGAGCTGCATGAAACGTGCGAACTCCAGAACGTGCGGATTCGGTGGTATAAGGGATAGCGTATCAGACTGTTGTACCCGAGTTTGCGGGTTCAAACCCGATCGAAGCCGTGGATTTTTAAGGGCAAAAAACCCTTCGTACGCCTTACTTCGGAGGGGAAGAAAAACCGGCTGTCCCATGTAGTAGATTTACTGCATGTAAAAGATCCTGAAGCCTATATGAAGCCTCTGAGCAAAATTGAGTTCCGCCTGTTTCATCGCCCAAGATAATACCTCCTTTCTCCGCTAGGTGGTGAAAGGAGCGTAGCGAAATTTGCGTGGTTAGACGGTAGAGCGGGCCTAATGACCTGAGTCTCGCCACGTAAAATAAGGCATTAACTAACTCCGAGGACTTTTGGTCTCGAACTCGCTTCGTCTACTACAACTTCCATTAGGTTCTCAATGGATTTGAATCCAGTCTTAGCGGGGGAACGCGCGCTACCTACACTTCGGGTCTCTGTCTGTGGTCTTTCAAATGACTGGATTTCAGTGCTTTTTTACCTCATAAAAGTTGTAGCATATTTCGTTTGTGGATAATTCAAAATTGCCTAACAGTGTAAATAAAATGTTTTGGATCTTCATGGGCTTTTGGATGACACGCAACGGCTTAATAGTATTCGCCGTCATTAAATGAATGAAAACAAGTTAACTAATTTTAAAAAAATATTTTTTTGCTTAATTAAATTTTTAATGTGGTGTAAAAATACTTTTCATCGTTCTAAGGACGATTTTATTGATCCTATAAATGAACGTTTTAATATTTTAAAATGAAAGAGGAAAAAAATTATGATTTTTAAGAATTATTTTTTTCATTGAAAATTGGTAGTTACTTCGGAAATAATTCCATTAACGAAATAATGTTTCATTCATTAAATTGATAACACACATCATTGTTATTTAAAATGTTTTGTGGAAGATAAATTGTAACAAGATTATTGCAGATAAACTAGGGCTACTGAATGACACTTTCTCCAACTCGTTAGTTATCTATTCTCTTGAGTCGGAAATAGATCTTTGACCTCTTCTCAGCTGCCATCTATTTGTTCCTAAAATGCTACCATTACTAATCACGTTACTTGTTCAATTGTGGGTTCCAGTTCGTCAATTACACGCACAGATTGTACGCACTGTGTCTATCAGGCCAAGAGATTATGAAAGAGGTTATTAAGACGTACTTGAAAAATGTACAAAGGACAGAATTTTACTATAATGTTTTAGACAAACAGCTTTCATTTTCTCACGCAATAAATACTTTTATCACAAGTAAATAAATACAACTGTTTGTAATGTTTTGCCGCTTCTTAATCTTGCCGAAACTGTGAATCATCTCCGTTAATACGTAAGAATAATTACGTTCTGAATTTCGTGCAGGAAATTGTGTCACGCAGGTAGTTGGAATTCTGCTAGTACGTGCAAAAATGCTGATAATGGTGCCTGGTACAAAAATACTTCGCCTCCTTTGTACGGGCATTCTTTACAAGTCTGCTTAGACTTCAGGGTCGACAACTGAGTATACTGTTGTAAATAAACCTTACTTGGTCTGACTATTTTTGCGTATGATTACGAAGGAATCCTTGGCCATATCCCATTCCAATTACTATACTGAGATCTCTCAGGGTTCTGGCTAACTGTATAATACCATTTCATTATACAGTCCGCATTCAAATCATTCATCGATTTAATGATTTATTGGCAAAATTTTCAAGAAAGAGAATCAGAAAGACATTCTGAGATTTGAGAATATGAAGGGCTCAGTTGAACAACGGGCTATCCCACATAGGAGGATAATGAGGATAATGTTCATTCGGAGATAATGACGGTTTTACCTTAACTCTCCTCATATAACTCAATACATTTTTAAACTTTTAAACACAATACACCTATGAATAAGTCCATACTGAATTTAAATAACATATATCTCAATATACTAAAATAATAATATTTGAAGTTTTGTATAATGCTAATAACTAAATTTCACAAAAAATGTGGGATAGCCCCTTGTTCTACTAAGCCCTTTAATTGTCTTTGGCCGTGAGGAGCTATATAATACAACATGGGGACAATCTTGTGACAACTGCTATGCTCTACAGCCACGCTCCACCGATTGTATTAGCTCCTTCCGTTCCATTTCTTCTTTTACGCCCTCATTCCGGTCTGCTGAGCAACCTGCCCGGTACGCGCAGCTATGCTTATTATTGCCGTGACAATATTAAAAGTTTAAAGGAATAAATCAACATTTACACGAACATCCCTCTATTTTACTTTCATTCTACATGCACTTGCTCGTCAAGCCAATGGCCTCCCGGCAACGTTCTCTCTGTGTGTATGCTGTGGATCTCACTACCTCACTCCCCCACCCCTCTTCTCTGGTTCAGGCCCTCCGCGGAATAAAAATAAAATATATTTGCGAGCATCGTGGTGGCTGCGGTTGCGGGGTGTTGGTGGCAGCCGGGACCAGGAGCGAGGACGAGGGCGGTGGTTGCAGCGTTACAGCACAGTTGTCCAAAGTCAAAGAAAAGTGCAATGAAATCCAAATTTGGAATACTTTCCCAAGTGTATTTCTGTTATGTTGTTTTGGATCGTAGGATCCGTAGCCCTTTGGCTGGATGTTGTTTCTCTGGATTGGAACCCTACTCAAGAGGGAAACCTACGCAGGAGCGGTGAACAGTAAGTGGTGTCCAGTACTGGTACAGTAAGTGGTGTGCAGGCGGTGGCGATGGCGTAGCGGTTAGCGTATCGGACTGGTATACCTAAGTTTGTGGGTTCAAACCCGATTGAAGCCGTGGATTTTTAAGGGTGAAAAAAATCCTTCGTACGCCTTCCTTCGGAGGGGAAGTAAAGCCGGCTGTCCCATGTTAGTACATTTACTGTATGTAAAAGATCCTCAAGCCTAAATGATGCCTCTGAGCTAAATTAAAATTGCCTGTTTCGTCGCCCAAGTAATACCTTCTTTCTCCCACGGTTGGTGAAAGGAGCGTAGCGAAATTTGCGTGGTCAGACGGAAGAGGCTCGTCATGGCCTGAGTCTCGCCACGTAAAATAAGGCAAATTCAATTCAGTAATGCAATTTATTGCAGATGGTGCACCCGACTCCAATTAGTGCTGTGGTACTCGTGTGTTTCGAGGATGTGACCCCTCCAACTTCAGTTACTTCTGGAGATTGGTTACTTCCGGTTCCCGATTACTCTGGAGATCATGATATTTTTTTTCGATATCCATCTGATCCCTCTTACTATATGCTGGGAGTGCTACATCGACTTTGCCACTGTTTTACATAAACGACGGTGAAACAGTCTTGTAAGACATTCTTTCTGCAGATATCCCGGTAGACACTAGGAACACTCTGTCATTTTATTGTTTGTTACCTATTTGTTCACTGATTTATTATTATTATTATTATTATTATTATTATTATTATTATTATTATAGTATTTCAAATAAATTTAAATACCATGTTAAACTCTGTAGAAAGCTAATTGATTTGAATAATTTAAAAGTTTAATTTGGTCAAAATGTATATCCGTGAAGTTAATGGATGCTCAGTTTAAGTAGAACCAATTTTGTAAAAAAATCTATTTTAACTGCTGCGTAAAATGTGATTATCTCTAACTCTGTAAACAAACAGTTTTAAAATATACACGCTATGTTTATCTAATATCTCAAAGAACGCGATCAATCATTCACCCTTTATTTCAGATATCATATTATTCTTCCTTGACCCAGAAATGTCCAAGAGGAATTACTCAAACCTACTGGTTTCCTACTGGTCGACTAGCTTACTGTGAATTATTATCTCGAACAGGACAGTCCATGTAATAATAGTGGAATAAATGAATATGTATTTTATTTACAAAAGAAAATGCTGAAGCTTCTAGATTTTTGTCATACTCTTCTCATTAACTCTAGTACTTGGTGTTTTTATCGTAATGTCGCAAACGAGAGTGTTTGTTTCCAACTGAGTTAATTGAAAGTATTTTGAAGGCTAGGTTGAGAAAAACAATTTTAATTATTCGGAAAATTGAATCGGAGAAAACAAAAACGTTCGATGTCCACGAGCTTGAAATTTTGAAGAGCAAGTAAAAAACGTCTACGTTCCGGACATCGAACGTTTTTCTTAACATTAACGGTTGAAGGACACTCTACAGACGTCACAGAGATTACGAACTACGAATTTTTAGGCATGGAAAGTTGAATGCGTTATTAAGAAGATTCCCTCCATTAACTCAAAACCGGCCAAATGTGACATCGAACATTTTGGTTTGCTCCGATTCATTTCCATTTCTAAGACATCAAAACACACACGTCCATCTGACTGGGAGTAAACCATACCCTGGAATTTTTAAATAACTATTTTTCAGTGAATTTTGATTATTTTGAGAGTTCGCGAATCTGAATCTTAAATTTTTGTGAGTTCTTTTGCACGAACCTTTTAAAAACTCTGTAAAACCTACTTCATTTTTTAAAAATATCTTGTTAATTTTTTGACCGCCTTGCGTTGTGGACCACTGTTTGGCGGCAGCGGGGGCGGTGTCGTTGGTGTGGGCGGCGGGGACGCAAGCGAGCGGCTGACTGCGATATTCCAGTGTGTTCCAGCTGGCAGCCGCCCAAACAGTGAAGTCGCGGCGGACGAGTTACCTCCCCCGGGAGCGCCTTCTCCAGCGCCCCCTCCCCCGCCTCTCCCCCAGACCCTACCATCCGCCTCTCCCCCCGACCCTCCCCTGACCCTCCCCCGACCCTCACGACCCTCCCGGATTCCCTCCCAGGCCCTCCTTGCCCTCTTCCACCACGCCCCCGCCCCGCCCCCGCCCGTCGCGCCGCGGGGCGAAGCCGTGCCAACGCAACAGAGCAGCGCGGCGGGCCGCGTCGCGTAGTTTTATTTCCGCGGCCGCGACGTCGCGCGATTAGCCGATTGCTGTACAGGTGGTGACGCTTTTAGTGGTATATGGCCGCCCCTCCCTGTCGGGAATCCGCACGCCGCGCCGGGAGCGCCTTTGTCCCGGGATAATTCTCTGGCGGTTACACGAGGCGAGCGCCGTTCTGCAGCTGAAGGTGCAACTTTTGGGAGCTGCGGAGGAGCATTCTGTTCCTCACTATTTTGAGTTTTATTTAAATTTTACAATTACATCGTATAATGGAATTATTATACACAAACAGCAACAGATATATCCCTCTCGCGTTGCAAGCATCATGTTGTCTCTCTTTTCTTTAATTTAAAGAATTTTTATTTGTAATATCCAGAAAGTCGTCCGTTTCTAGTTTTCAGCTTCTTTAATACACCTGGTGAATAACTGTCCTGGGGGAGGGTTAAAATCGGATTTTAATCTTCTGGATCACCCTAGTTTCGGATTTTTAAAACACTAGCAAAATACCTGGAGTTGCTTGGACTTTCTTCATATCCAGTCGTAGTGATAGTGTGCGTATTGAATTTACCGTGCTCCCTTTGCTAGCCTTCAGGAAATATCAGATTGGAATGAGACAACGGCATTCTTCCCCACGAGATGGCAGTTGTAGTTCTGTGAATTGTGTCTCATTGTTGGGACATGATTTAGCTGTATGAAAAGCAGTTTTAATTATCGAATGTGTTTTTAATTCGGACAGAAATTGCGATATAAATTGTATTACGTAACCATTACTGAAGGCGAGAAAATATGTGCAGTTTTAGCACTAGTTAAATATGTTTGCATCTATATAAAATAAATTATTAAGTGTTTTACTCTGGA